>PVLD010025525.1:0-23605 GCA_004027595.1 Dinomys branickii
CTGACTAAATTTGCATGTCTGTATATGGGTCCATACATCTACAATTCGAAGATATCAATGGATAAAGCAACAACTACTGTTGAGACCATATCACCTTGTCTATAGATTAGTTGTGATTGTACTATTTTCTATGATAATGGGTATCTGTTTGTCAATATGTTTTTGTACTTTTATGTTTCTAAAATAAAAAAAAAAAAAAATCTGGTTGTTAACCTAGAAATACCGCCTTAAATACTCCTGGTAATTTTTATAACAAAAGGGCTTGACTCTAAATGCAATTTTAAGAATTATTTTTCTATTTAAATAGAGTTATCTGAATGTCAAATGTCAAAAGAGAAGACTGAGATGTATTGAGAGATTTTAAATCTGGAAAGGATGATAGAGGCAAGAGTTCAAACTCTTAGTGTATGAATTACATCTTAATGAAGCTGTTTTAAAGAGTAAAATATTTAAAATTAAAGCAAGAATAATGTCCAAGTTGATTGTTATCTATTAAAATGTTTCTTTGGTGTAGCGAAAATATGGTTTACAAACAACCCTAAACGGAAAAAAAAATGCTAAGAAAAACGATTTTCACTTTGTCAGCAATTTGTAGAAGCCCTCTTTTCCTTCTCACTAACAATTACCATCCTTACCTTTAGTCGAGTAGAATGTCGTTAATCTCCCAGCACAAATGCTAGGCTCACCCTTCCTGACTGACTCCTGCTATATGTCTTACCAGATGGACAACCCAGTTGCAGTTCTTAGGGACTGTTTTCAGGAGACTTTATTTTTAAGAGGAGTTTTAGGTTTACAGCAAAACTGGGCAGAAAGTAGAGAGTCTCTGCCCTAGTAGAGCCACAGTTTGCCCCATTGTCACATCCTGTTACGGTTGATTCATTGTGTCAACTTGGGGAGTCTAGAGGTTTGGCTAAGAGACTCAGCAGGAAGCCAGGGTGCTTACTTTGTATTCCTCCTGAGCTTGTGCAAGAGGAGGGCATAGAGATTATATAAGAGCTACATGCCCCTTAGGTGGGGATAGCCTGCTTACAATATAAGGGAGGAAAGAGGCTTGCTCAAGCCCCTTTTTTTGCTCTTATTGCTTTGCTGTGTTCCACCACCATAAACTATAGCCCTCTGCCGTGTGTCACTCTGCCTCTGAGCCAGCCAAATACAGACTAAAACCTCCACAAACTATCAGCTAAACTTCTTCCTTCATTTTGGGTGTCAGACATTTTATCTCAGCAACAACAATGAAAAATAACCACTGAGACACACCCCCACAGTTGAGCATTTGTCCCAATTGGCTTGCCTCCGTTTATATATATAATCATTATCATCCATTATATTTACATATCATTATAATCTTCAGTGAACTTCAGCAGATGGTTTCTTTCAAAGAATTGGTTCTTTCCACCCACATTAGATTTGTGACCATAGAATTGTCCACTGTGGTTCACTCGATGTTCATTCTGTTGGTTTGGAGAAGTGTATAATAACATGAATCCACCATGATAGTTTTTTTCCCTCATTTATTTATTTTTATTTTTAAGGATAATAAATAATAAAAAATATTAGAAATGATATAGAATTTCACTAAAAAAGATGATACGAATATCATAATTTTACTGCCTAAAAATCCTCTGTGTTCTGTTAACCCCTCCTCCTCTTTAGCCTCTGGCAGCCATTGACCTTTGTACTGTCTCTAGTTTTACTTTTCTCAGAATGTCAGATAGTTGGAATCACATGCTATGTGGGCTGCTCAGGTTGTCTTCTCTCAGTAATATGCACTTAAGTTTTGCCCTGTCATTCCATGTCTTGATAGCCTATTTCTTTTAAGTATATAACATTATCATTATATAATTTAGTATAAAATATTTATAATATTCCATTGTCTGTGTGTAACATTGTTTATTTATCCATCCATCTATGTAAGGACATCTTGGTTGCACCCAAGTTTGGCAGTTATGAATAAAGCTGTTAAAAACATTTTTGTGAAAGTTTTTAACATGAGCACACATTTTCATCTCTTTTGCGAAAATTCAAAGGGCCCAATTATCTGATCTGATGTGTACTTTTAGTTTTATAACCAAACACCAGACTGCCTTCTAAAGCACTTGTAACATTTTTCACGCCCACCAGTAATGAGTAGGACCTCCTGTTTCTTCACATGCTCATTAGCACTTGGTGTTGTCAGCACCCTGCACTGTGACCATTCTAGAGGGTGAGTAGTAGACCCTCTTTGAGTTTTAGTTTACATTTCTCCAATGACCTATGATGTGGGACATATTTCTATGGAGGTTTTGGAGATCAAGTCCAGATATGAGGATATCCTTGAAAAAACGTAATGCCCATTCATGATGAAAAATCTCAGTAACTGAGGAACACAGAAGTTCCTCGACTTGATAAAGAATATCTCTCTACACAAGTACTACAATCTCTTTTCTTGTATACTTTACTTTGAGACAGTGTCTCACTAAGTTGCCCAAGCTGGGCTTTAACTTGAGATCTTTTTGCCTCACCCTCCTGGAGCACTGAAGCATATCACACCAGATATGATGTGCATAGCTTCTCTGTGAGGTATTTGTTAAGGTCTTGGCCATACTTTTTTCACTTGGTTTATTTTGGTGTTAGGTTTGAGTTTCAAAAGTTCCTCAGACATTTTTAACAATAGTCCTTTATCAAATATGTTTGTGCAAATATTTTCTGCCTGTCTATGGATTGATCTTTTTTATTTCTTCTGTATCTTTTGAAGATCAGAAGTCTTTAACTTCAGTAAAATCCATCTTATCAATTCTTCCTTTTATGTATTGTATCTTTGGTTTTACATGTAAAACATCACCAAACCCAAGGCTATCTTGGGATTTTTTTCCCTATGTTATCTTTTAAGAGTTTTATGGTCTTGCATTTTACATGTAAGTCGGTAATCATTTTGAGTGAATTTTTGTGAAAGATATAAATTCTACACTTATGTGTTTTTTTCTTTTGCATGTGGTTATCTAGTTTCCAGCCCTATATTGAAAAGACTGTCAATTTCTCAGTTAAGTTGACTTTGTTCCTGTGTGTGGCTTTCCATCTGGGCTGTCTGTGCCAATATCACTTTGCCTTCATGCCTGTAGCCTCACAGTGGTTTTGAGGTCGTGTGGTGTCTATCCTTCCACTTAGCTCTTCAGTCCAAACTGCCTTTTGGAATCTTTTGCATTTCCATATAAATGTTAGAGTCAATATGTCAACACTCACAGAATAATTTGTGAAGAAGTTGGTGGAGATTTATCAATCTGTACAATATTGAGCCTATACACACACACACACACACACACACACACACACACACACACACACACCCCCTACTGAGTCTTTTCCTTTAGAGAACCCCAACTAATGTACTATCCACTCTCCATAACCTTGGTCTAGCTTTCCATTATTTAATTCCTCTTTGCTTTCTTTATTATTTTGTAGTTTTGGAGATATTTTATATATTTTGTTTGATTTATGCTTAGTGTTCAGTCATTTGAATGCTGATGTAATTGTTTTTAATTTCAAAGTCAGTTATTCATTGTTGTACATAGAAAAGTCCCTGACTTTAATTTTAACCTTGTATCCTTCAACCCTTTTGTAATTGCTTATTAGTTCCAGGAGTTTTGTTGCTGTTGGTAATTCTTTTAGGTTTTCTACATAGACAAACAAAGTTTTATTTCTTCCTTCCTAATCTGTGTAATTTCTCTTTGCCAATCCAGTATGATGTTGAAAAGTAGTAGAGTTAACATCCTTGCTGAAGTGTGATGTTACTTGTAGCATTTGTGTAGATATTCTTTATCAAGTTGAGGAACTTCTGTATTCCTCAGTTACTGAGACTTTTCATCATGAATGGGCATTACATTTTTCAAGGATATCCTCGTATGATCATGTGATTTTTCTTTTCTAGCCTGCTGACATGATAGGTTACTTTACTGATTTTCAAATGTTGAACCAGTCTTATACAACTGGAATAAATTTTACTAAGTCTTGATGTATAACTCTTTTTATACATTGCTGGGCTTGCCAAAAGTTTATGGAGGATTTTTATATCTAGTTCATGTGAAATATTAGTTAGTCTTCAATTTTGTTTTCTTGCAATGTCTTTGTCGATTTGGGGGTTGGGTGATACTTGACTTAAAGAATGAGCTCACTCATATTCCCTCTATTTTTGTATCTATTTCTATCTCTCTTTTTCTTTCTACTATTTCTGTTGCTAAGAGATTGCAGAGAATTGGCATAATTTCTCCTTAACTGTGTAGTAGAAACTTCCAAGGAACCTGTATAGGACTGGTGCTTACTTTTACAGAAGGTTCTCAAGATTGATTTAGTTTATTTAATAAGCATAAATCTATTTGGTTTGTCTGTTTCTTTTTGTGTGAATTTTGGCTGACTGTGTCTTTCAAGGACTTTTTCCATTTTGTTCATGTTATCAGATTTGTGAACATAGAGTTGTTCATATTTCTTGATTATCCTTTCAATGTCCATGGGATCTGTAGTGATGTCCACATTTTCATTTCTGATATTAGTATTTTGTGATTTTTCTGTTTTCTTCATTCTACCTGGTAATTTTCAATTTTATTGATATTTTCAAGAAACAGCTTTGCTTTAAGTGTTTTTCTGTGCTAATTTCCTGTTTCCAATTTTATTGATCTCTCTAAAGTTTTTTGGTCTATTTTCATGTGCTTACTCTGACTACTCTCTTTTTTCCAAGTTTAGATGACTGTTTCTGGATCTTTTCTAGTATATACATTCAATCATATATGTGTCTCTGTAAGTAGTTTTCATTGCATATAACAAATTTTGATAGGTTGTATCTTAATTCTTTACCATTTTCTTAGAATAATATGGTTTTCTTCCCTCTATCTTGGTAATACTGACATAAGCAATCATAAACATATTACCTTTCTCAGTTATAGGTATAGTACACACACACACACACACACACACACACACACATATATATATATATATAGTGTATATACACACATACATATATTATCTTATAAAATTGCTTTGTAAATTGGATGAGTAAAAAGGAGAAAAGTATGTATTAGCTCTACCTGCTTTTAATCCAATCTTTCTTAGGATAACTTGTTATTTATACTTCTTCCAGGTCAGATGTAATGTAGAGAAATGTCACATGTGATTCAAGAGCAAAAAGTTGGCCATGCTCATGCACTGTACATCAGTCAAGTCTAGCAAGAGTGAAATGGAACACTTTAATGAGGAAATTAAAATGCTTTAGTGAATGGATGTTGACAAAGTAGGGAAAGGATGTTGTAGGAGAGAGGAATAATGGAGAGGCAAAGGTAGGAGACAGTTACTTTATTTAGGGTCTCAAGTGACTCTAGTGGTCCTGCTTACTCCATTGGTCCCTCTAGGCTGACCCTTAATTGGAGAATCCAGAGGATTATTCAGGAACCCACAGACCTGAGGCTCATTCCTACTCACCCTGACTTCAGCATGAGCTCAGGAAGGTGCGCCGCCACTTTGCCTTGGAAAACACAAGCATATTGTTACAAAATACCTGAGAACAAAGACATAGAAGAGAAAGGGTTTAATTGGCTCCTGGGTTCAGAGGACTGAGTCCATAATTATCTGGCTCCATTGTTTATTGTTTCTGGGCCTGTGGTAAAGAACATCATGGTGAAAGGGCAGTTGGGGAGGAAAGGAGAGACGGAGAGAAAAGAGGAAAGGGAGAGAGAAAATGTGTTGGTGGACTCCTCCTGCACACCCACCCTACCAGATGGTGCTGCCCAGTGCCGCACACATTCAGTGTGAGGCCACTCTGCGGCCATGGTAGTTTGTTGTCCACATTCTGATGTTCTCTAGAAATGCCACAGTAGTTAGCCTCACAAATGTACTAGGTGCTTCTTAAACCAATCAATTAGACAACCAAGACTGACCCTCATACCAGGTTGAAAGCTCTACACGGCACTCTTAGGTTGGTGGTACTTGCCAGAGGCTTATAAGCAGGGCAAGGAACAGATTTTGTGATGAAAAACCCCCTTTATGCTATAAACACTGATGCCTAAAGCAATCCACAATTGTACATTTGCATCTAAAAGCAATTTTGCATATAATTTTGAAGTCCTTAAGCTATGTTCACTTCTCTTCCTAATTCTCACACATACCTGTGGAAATTCAGAGAAAAGAAAAATCACTTTCTTTGAAGGAATGGGATTTTGGGTTGGTTTCTAGGTGTATTTTTAATGTACATAGATGAGGAGTGCACAGGAAAGGGAATGAGAAGTGACAGTGAGTGGCCTTATCAAGCATCATAAACCTGATAGTGAAAGAGCTGCTATGGCTTGAGCAGTTTGTCTCCCAAGAACTCACATGTTGGAGGTTGGTCCTCAGTATAGCAATGTAGATAAGGTATGCAGCCTTTAAGAGGTGGAACCCACTGAGAAATGGCTTGGTCATGGGGGTATGCCCTTGGAAGGGATTAAAGCAGGTCTTGTGGGAGAGTCCCTTGGAAGGGATTAGAGTAGATTCCCATAAGAGTAAGCTATTATAAAAGAGTGAGCTGGAATCCTCCCTGATCCCTGGCTTCTCCTGTTGCAATGTGGTTGCTCCCTCCCACATATGCTCCGACTAGGACACTATCTGCCATGCTGTATCACAGCCCACTGGACACTTCCCAGAACATAGCACATGTCAGTTCCTTACTCGTAAAACTTCAAAACTGTGAGCTAAATAAACCCTTTTTATATATTATCTAGGCTCAGGGATTTTATTATAGCAATGAAAAACACAGTAAAACAATTGTACAGCAAGTAATTAGGTGCAAATGCCAAACTGGACTGTCAAGAGCTAGGAGTGATACATGTTTGCCATGTGCAGAGGCAGGTATGCTTTGTGGTAGAACATGAGAGAACAACATCTTGTCTTTGGAGAAACATCCTTCATCCCCATCTTAGAAGGTGTGCTTCTCCTGAGAGGAAAATATCACAGATAGCATAACACTTATTCATAGTTGCTTCTTTGCTTTAGCTTCTAGGAATCTTGGAGCCAAACATGAACACACATATAGTAAACATAAGGGCATCAACAAATAGTAGCTGCGCAGGACATGCACTTTGCATTTTGCATACCATAGTAATTTCACTGTTGTCCTTACCTTTGAATTCCCGTTCTCACTTTGTTTCTGTGTGCGTCTCCCTTATCCCATACAATTTACATTTTAATTTAAATTGTTGAACTTTACACATTTTTTGTAAACTTCCTTAAATGCTTCCTTGAATAAGTCAGGATATGAATAAATACATAAATGGGTGGCCAGGTTGGTGGGTAACTTATAAGACTTATAATAGATCGTGACCTCAATTATAAGGTTCATGAAAACTTCTGTTTGAGACAATTCAGTTCACAAATAGAAGTGTTCAGCTAAATTTTGCCCCTGTTCACAAACTCTGCATCAGGTGACAAACACAACCATGCCCATCTTTCCACACACAAGTACAAACACAACTCTCTTCCCCAAAATCATAAAACAAATTAAGTTATTAAACCAAAGCACCACTGTACTAACTCATGGACCTATCTACAATGGAGAACATCAAGAGTTTCTATTAAGTATGTATCATCAAGAAACTGTGCCTTCTGCTTTTTAAAATCATTATAGCAATCCCATGAACTAGGTATTTATTTCACTGCATTATAACTGAGAATACTGAGTTTAATGATGTTATATCCAGGCAGTGTGAATTATGGTTAAAAAAATAGCAGGCTCCAAGTCAAAGAAAATCAACTCTTGCTCTTGTTCACCTGATTGGTTTACATTATAGTCACTTTCAGGAGACACAGTTCCCACCTACATAAATTGAACATTGTGTTCTACTTAATTTAAAGGATTGTTATAAGGCATTAGTCAAATGCATGGACTTAATGCTAAGTTCTCTCTCTCTTCCACATGATTGTATCTCTTAGTGAGGTTAAGACTGTGAATCAGGAAGGAGCACCAAGATGGCAAAGTGGCAAGCAGCAGAGAAAGAGCCTCTCTGAGAGTTGCTGTCCAGATGCTGGAATATATAAGTGGGAGGAAGACAAGAAGGAAG
Source organism: Dinomys branickii (assembly GCA_004027595.1). Taxonomy (NCBI): domain Eukaryota; kingdom Metazoa; phylum Chordata; class Mammalia; order Rodentia; family Dinomyidae; genus Dinomys; species Dinomys branickii. The sequence continues at coordinate 8,058 of PVLD010025525.1, forward strand.
GAAGTGGGTCCCCTGCACCCAGGAAGGTTCTGAAGTAAGAGTTGAAGACCACAGACAAAAGTGAAGAGAGAAACCCCCGTGAAGAAGGAGATAGCTGGTAGAGCCTTTTCTCTGAGTTGGGATTCCCTGCTGTTATGACTGATACACTGTGTCAACTTGGGGAGTCTAAGGTTTGGCTGAGGGACTCAGCAGAAAGCCAGCGTGCTTACTTTGTACACACCTTGAGCCTGTGGAAGAGGAGGGCATGGAGATTATCCGAGTGCTACACACTCCTTGGTTGGGGGTAGCCTGTTTACAATGTAAGGGAGAAAGGCTGCTTGCCCGCCATTCCTCCCTTTTGCTCTTGTTTTTGCTGTGCTCTGCTGCCGTGAACATTTGCCCTCTGCCATGTGCCACTCTGCCTCTGAGCCAGCTAACCATGGACTGAAATCTTCACAAAGTGTAAGCTAAATAAACCTTTCCTTCCTTAATTTTGGGTGTTGGGTATTTTGTCTCAGCAACAAGAGAAAAATAACCAAGACAACTGGACAAGAGGGACAGATCAAGCCTATGGATACACAGGGACAGCTGGCCACCCCAGATGCCTCCACAGACACATGCAGTAGTGGAGGAGAACAGCGAAAGTGAAGGACTGCACTGGCTGTGAGTGCTGAGGGTTCAGGCATCCCTCATGTGAGAGTGATTGGCCAGAAGCCGTCTTGGGGAGGTTCTGGCTGAGGTCAAAACTCAGAGCAGCCACTGGCTCCATCTAGCAGCTCCTAGGTGGGCTCAGGCCCACTGTGAAAGGTTTGGTGTTTGCTATGGGATGAATGGGTCTGGTCTCAGCCCCCACCATCAGAATAGACTAACCTTCAGGGGAAATAAAGGTGCATGCTTGCTGAGACTATCCACTATGCCACCATAAAGCTACTGTTTATTTGCTGAGATAAAGCAACACAGATCTGGGCTCTGTCTTCACACATTATCTACAAGCGGCAGCAGAGACAAACCTGGAAGTGGAATCTTATTCTCTCTCTCTCTCCTTCCCTCTCTCTTTCTCTCTGATTTGTTCATTTTTTTGTTGATGTTGTTGTGGTTTTGTTTTGTTTTGTTTTGTTTTCTCCTTCATTGTCTGATCTTGATTTCTATGAGTGTGAATATGGTTTCCAGCTTCTCTGTGGTGGTTATTCTGTTCTGTTCTTCCTTTTAACTCTTCCTTCTCTATTTCTCTCCAGTCTTCTGTTCCAGTATCCCAAAAATTAGCATGATCCCCCTTTGTCCTCCAGCCTTAGCTTTACTCTTTTCCTCTTTTCTCCTCTATTTTCTCCCTAACCCCTTTCAAATGTTAACCCCTAAGGGCAAATTGTCATATGAAGGACTTACAGACTGCATATAATTTTCTGGTTTGTTTCAGATTTTATTATATAACCACAAATCTAGTTCATATAGTTAAAGGTGGAAAATTAACAGTTACCTCAGTTTGTCATTTTCTAGGCTGTGTTTGATATTATTGTTATTGATGATGGTACCAATTTAGCCAAAAGTGACATAATTGTTCCAACTAGCTGTTTTTCCTAATATTCCAAGACTGAGGGAAACTAAATGTCTTAGAAAATACTGTGGCAAAGTGCTAAAGAACCAGGGGCTGGGACAAATAGGCAGAAAATTCTCATTCCCAACAAACTAAAGAGATGAGACCTAAAACAGACACAAAACCCAAAAACCAGATACATCTGGATGATACCTCAGAGAAGTAGCCTTTTCCTAGAAGTTCTAAATACTAGCAAAAAAGCAACTCACTATAAGCAATTTATAAGCATCAACTCAAGAATTAAACAAAAAAAGAAAATGATAAGACACTTAAGCAAAATGCAACCCCCCACATCCAGTTCACCAAAGACAAACCAAGGGGTAAATGAGGTGGGACAATGCAAAAGCCACATACCTGGGCTCTCTGAAGTGGTAACAACAAAGTAATTGAATAAGGCTCTAGAAAAAATCAAATCAGAAATAATTTTTCAGATAGCTGCAGAGATGGTGTGCACAATGAAAACCATGCTTAGTGATTCTAGAGCAGACACAGATTTAAAAAAAAATAGAGGAGCTTAAGAAAATAATGGAAGCCAAGAATGCTCAGCATAAGTAAAAAAATATATATTCCATAAGACAGATTCAAGCAGATATCCAGGAGAATAAAAATTCCATTGAAAGTATCCCCAGCAGAATAAGCCAATGTGAAGACAGGCTCTCAGATACAGAAGACAGGTTTGCAACTAGCAATCATGAAAAGAAAGATTTCTCTTTTTAAATATTTTTTAGATTTCTTAAAATTAGCAAGGGATCATAAGAAATCAATCCAGCAGCTACTAGATGATTCAAAGAATAATAATATAAAATTGATTATAATCAATGGAATAGCAGGAAATAGCACAAATGATTTATTTTTTTAAAAACTGTTCACAGATGTCATGGCAGAAAATTTCCCTGGTAGAGAAAATATGTCACATAGAGAGAAGTGAAACATATAGAACTCAAGTTAGCCAATATGAAAAATAAAAATCTATAGCCAGGAATATCACAGTCAAGATTCCAGAAATTCAACACAAAAATAAAATATTAAAAGCTTTGAGGCAAAAGAAAAAAATCACCTCTAAAGAAAAACCCATCAGAATCACAGCTGTCTTCTCAGCACAAATCCTCGAGTCAGGGAGAGCTTGGACTAAAGTATTTCAAGCTCTAAATTAAAACAACTTCCAGCCCAGATTGCTGTATCTCATACAAATATCTTTCAAAACTAATGGAGAAATAAAATACTTCCATGTCAAAGAACACCTGAGAAAATTTATGGTCAACAAACCAGCACTTCAAAATGTTCTGAAGGACATTCTAGAAAGAGATAAAAAACAATGCAACTCCATGAAGCCCAACAAAATAAATCCATCAGGAAAGTCAAACAAACAAGTGGGGGACAAAGAGGGAGAGCCAACATCAGGATAATAACATGACAAGGACAAGTCCATACATATCAGTTATAATCATCAATGTTAATGGTCTCAATTTACCAATCAAAGACACAAACTGGTAGAATAGATCAAGAAGCAAGATCCAACATATGCTGAATACGAGAAACACATTTAATTTAAAAGAAAATTCATAGACTGAAAGTCAAAGGATGGAAAACAATACTCCAAGTGACAGGAACCCCCAAAAAAGCAGGGGTAGCTATTCTATTTGTAGACAAAGTGAATTTCAAGCCAAGATTGATTAATGGAGACAAAGAAGATCGTAACATCCTCGTAAAGGGAACAGTCCAAGAGAAAGAGGTAACAATCATAAATATATATGCAACAAATACTAGTGCACCCAACTATATATAACAAATTTTAATAGAAATAAAAAATCCAATAAACACTAACACAATTGTATTGTGGGGCCTCAATATCCCACTGTCACAAAAAGACAGGAAAATTTATAGCACTGCATACTCATATCAGGTAAACAGAGTAAGCACAAATAAATAACTTAATGTTGAATCTCAAACTTCTAGAAAAGGAAAAGCAGTCCAAGTTCAAAGCTCATATGAAAGATAAAATTATAAAGATTAGAGCAGAAATTATGCCTTGAAGACTAAGGAAACAATACAAAGATTTAATAAATCAAAGTACTGGTTCTTTGAAAGATCAAATAAAATTAATAAAGCCTTAATCATCCTTATCAAAAAAAACATTCAAATCCACACCATTAGGAAAGAAAAGGGTGAAATTACAGCATATCTTCCAAAAATCCAGAAGATCATCTATACTTACTTTAACAATTGTATTCCAATAAGATGTGAAAGGCAGAAGAAATGGACAGATTCCTACATACACATGAATTATCAAAGCTGACTCAAGAAGATATACAAATCTTAAGTCAATCAATGAAATCAAAGATGTAATTAAAAACCTACCAACAAAGAAAAAATGAACTGCTAAATTCTACAAGAAATTTAGAGAAGACCTAACACCACTACTTCTTAAACTTTTTAATGTAATTGAAAGGGAACCAATGCTCTCAAATTCATTCCTAGAAGCATTATCCTGATACCAAAACTGGAGAAGGCCTCAACTAAGAAAGAGAACTACAGCAAATCTCCCTAGTGAACATAAATGCAAAACTCCTTAATAAGATACTGCCAGACAGAAGCACAAAATCATCAAGATTAAACACTATGACCAAGTGGAATTCATTCCAAGGATGCAGGGATGGTTCAACATATGTAAATCAATAGATGTAATACACCATATTAACAAAGTGAAAGACAAAAATCATATGATCATCTCAATACATGTAGAAAAAGCTTTTGACAATGTCCAGCACCAATTTATGATAAAAATCCTACAGAAAACTGGAATGATGGTCCTTATCTCAATCTTATAAAAGCCATCTATGATAAACCAACATCCAACATCATACTAAATGGACCAAAACTGAAAGTTTTCTCACTAAAATGAAGAACAAGACAGGGATGGTCACTGTCTCCACTCTTATTCAACATAGTCCTGGAAACTTTATCCAGAGCAATTAGACAGGAGAAAGAGATAGAAAAAATAATGAATAAAAGAATAACAATAGGAAAGGAAAAAGTTAAATTATCATTGTATACAGATAACATGATACCCTACTAACTGCTTTAAAAGGCTGCCAGACTTAATAATCAAATTCATTAGTAGAGCTGTACATAAAATCAGCACTCAAAAATCAATAGCCTTCCTGTATATGACCCAAAAATTCACTGAGAGAAATTAGGGAAACAACACCTTTCACAATATCATCCAAAGATGGAATACCTAGGAATCAATCTAACAAAGGATGTAAAAGACTTCTACATTGAAAACCACGGTACTCTGAGAAAGGAGATCAAAGATTTCAAAAAGTGGAATTATATCCTTTGGTCTTGGGTAGGAAGAACCAGTATAGTGAAAATGGCCATATTCCTAAAACTGTTATACAGATTTAATGTGATTTTGATCAAAGGTCCAACAGAATATCTCACAAAATTGAAGAAAACAATGCTAAAATTCATTTGGAACCAGAAGAGATCTAGAATAGCAATGGTAACTCTGGGCAACAAAGGAAAGACAAGGGAAAAAAAAAAAAGAAAGGAAAGACAAGGGGTCTCACAATCCCCAATTTGAAATTATACTCCAAAGTGATCCTGATACAAACAGCATAGTACTGGCAAAAAAACAGACCCAAGGATCAGTGGAAGAGATTACAAGATGCAGAAACAACTCAAAGCATACTGGGCCACCTTGTCTTTTGATAAAGTTGCCAAACATATTCACTGGAACAAAACCCCTTTAATAAATGATGCTGGAAAAACTGGCTTTGCATATGCTGCAGATTAAAATTGGAGCCATATCTTTCACCATGCACTAAACTGAATTCAAGATGGATCAAAGATCTAAATATTAAAACGAAACATCAAGTCTTCTGGTAGATAGAATAAGTAAAACTCTTGAAGATACCTGTGTAGGCAAAGACTTCATGAAAAAGGAACTATCACATAAAATCAACAACTGGGATCATCTTACTAAAAAGTTTTTGCACAGCAAAAAATAAAAACACCAACAGAGTGATGAGATAACCCATAATGTGGGCAAAAATGTTTTCCAGCTCTTCCTAGGCAAAGGATTACTATTGAAAACATAAAAAAAAAACTAAAATAAACCCCAGACCTACCAAATTGAAAGATCCAATCCAAAAATGGACATCTGAGAAGAATACACACTTCTAAATTGAAGAAATACAAACAGAAAATACATGAAAAAATGATGAACATCATTGATCATCCAAAAGAAGCAAATTAAAACATTGAAATTCCATCTCAATCTCACTCCAGAAAGAATGCCTATCACCAAAAAAGCAACCAATAACAAGTGCTGATGAGGATATGAGGAAAAAGTAACCCTTTTCCACTGTTGGTGGAAGTGTGGACTTATATAACCACTGTGGAAATCAGTATGGAGAATCCTCAAAATCACCAAAAAATTATTAGAAGTCCTATTTGACCCAGCTAGTCCCCTGTTGGGTATCTTCCCAGAACAATTAAAAACATCATACCATAGAGATATATGTATACCCATGTTTATAGCAGCACAATTTGTAATAGCTAAATCTTGGATCAAACCAGATGCCCATAATTAGAGGAATGGATAAAAAAAGATATGTTCTTTTTATGCAATTGAGTACTACTCAGCCATATAAAGAAGGATAAACTGGAGACTTTCATAAGTAAATGGATGCAACTTGAGCCCATATTCATAAGTGAAATAAATCAGACTCATATGTGTAAACATTGTATTGTCTCCCTAGTGTGAGAAGCTGAAAGAGTAAACAAGATCCAAAATGTACAATAGACGCTGTGAAATGGGAAGAAACTGTTCAAATAGAAAGAGAAATGGGTAGCAGAAAGGAGAAAAGGAGTAAGGAAAAAGCAAATATGATAGTTTAGTTAGTTAGTTTAGATAGTTATACTACTAATTTCTCTTAACTCACTGAAAATAAAGGTGCTAATATTGTTTGGACAATTAAATGGCTATATCTTGTACTCTGAACAATGTATTATTCAGCAATATGTTAATCATTGTTAGTCTCCTGTTTTTTTGAAATTTTGGGGTGTTTTTGTTTTTAAAATAAAAAAAGAAACAATAGTGTGAATGCACTCTATCTTTCCAAAGCAGCTCTGGATTCCTGAAATTACACCTCAGGAATTACACACTGGACCAATGAAGAATCATTTCTCACCTTACTGAAGTGTCAGCTCATTATTGCACAAATAGATGTGCAGTATATACTGCTGCATAATGTCGGTGAGCTGCCTGAACTGACTCCTTCAGAGATGGGTGTTTCACACATTCTCCCAAGGTGTAGAGTGGGCAGTGACACTGAGAAGTAATTACTTAAGCAAAAAAAAAAAAAAAAAAAAAAAAATCCCCCCTGCATTCTAGGTCAAACTCGAGTATATTTTCAACTCAGAACTTCACAAATTATAAATTATGAATAAGTGGACTGTGACTCATTTATTACTTGTTGTTTATGGAGCTAGTAGTGTCTTCAGGCAGGCACAGAATGAACGAATGCAAGGGATTTGACCTAACTCAAGATGCCTGCTTGGGCTGCTTCTCTCCTCACAATGCCAGGGCCAGTGATTTTCACCACTGTAGACATAAGCAGAGACCTGAAGACTTCTGAGATTATTCTGAGATTATTCCCTCCCCCTCTGACCTCTAGGTCCTTGCACCCTGCCTCATCCCATAGCTTCTGCTTCCCATCTCATCCTGGAGGTGTGTGTCCCCACCTTGAGTACCGCAGGTCCATCTAAGAGTCACTGTGCCTCCTCCAGACTGAGGCTGTTTGTGGAAAATGGTGATGCCTCTTTTTATTGAGCAGCTGGCAGCCTAAAGCACCAAAGGGGAACTGAGATGGTGCAGAGAGATGCTGGACAGTTATGTTCAGTTGCTGCAAGAAGTGGGGTACCTTCACATTTATAGTGTCCTATTTACTGAGAGGGTGTGAGACCAGGAGTGTGAAATTTAGTTATAAAATGCCATTAGAATATGTCTTTGATTTTTCATCCACAGAAAGTTCTGAGAACTTCATTATACCTTATACATTCTTACAAGATGGCATGAGATGGGCATGACACCAACCTCATGCTGTGAAGAGAACATCACTGAACATCCAGAACATTTTAAATCATCATGCTGGGTTCTTTGCTCTTGATTGTCAATATAAATCTGGTTAAAATCCCCCAACAATAGCCATGCCACTGCCCCAACATTTGTCTGCTTTGAAATTTCTTTTGCCAGATTAATCAGTTCCCTGCCGCCCTTAATCTCAGTCTTAGGCAAAGTCCCTGGACACGAGCAAAATGTAGACAAACGTTTTGCCAAGCCATAGCATACATCATCTGGAGTCCAAAAACCAATGCACTCCTTTTAACAGAAACCTCCTGAACCTGGTTTTTAATGGCAGGAGTTTTATCAGCCTTTTGGTCTTCTGAGCTCTGACCAGACGTCTCCAAACCTTTTTAAACTCTTCCCACAAGCAATTTCCAAAGGCTCTTGAACCACATGGTCAAGTATAGTCACAGCAGTGACCCCACTCCTGGTACCAAAATCTGTCTTGGTTACTTTTTTCTTATTGCTGAGACAAAATACCCAACACCCAAAATTAAGGAAAGAAAGGTTTATTTAGCTTACAGTTTGTGGTGGTTTCAGTCCATACTTGGCTGGTTCTGAGGCAGAGTGGCACATGGCAGAGGGAAAACTGTTCTGGGCAGCAGAGCACAGCAAAAACAACCAGCAAAAGGGAGGAATGGCTGCAAGCAGCCTCTTCTCTTCCCTTACATCATAAACAGGCTACCCCCACCCAGGGGGCATGTAGCTCTCACACAATCTCCATGCCTTCCTCTTCCACAGGCTCAGGATGTATACAAAGTAAGCACCCTGGCTTCCTGCTGAATCACTCAGCCAAACCTCCAGACTCTTCAAGTTGCCACAATGTATCAACCATAACAATCACTGTGAATAAAATGCAAAGAATAACTTCAATAACTACAGAAGAGCTAGGATATGCATCACTTAACCAAGTACTGCCCTAGGAATAGGAGATGCACTCTGCATATGTGTTCCAGCATCCATTGTGTGCAAGCGCATAAGTGTCCACTCCTCTTGGCCTGACTGGACTTCATATCATGTAAAACTCAGAGCTCAGTGTAGATCACAGGTAGTCAGCAGACAAGATGATAATACACAAAAGGCCAGATTCAGAGTGTACATCTTGCCAGTCACTTACATGAAGACCTGAAGATCATGGAGCAAGAAAACAGGTGGACCCCACTCCAGGGATGCATAGCTCAAGCAGAGGAGATAGATTTGTGAACTATTACTAGCCATGCTGGTGGGAGCCCCACAGCTGTAAAGCCAGAGCAGAGAAGCGAGGGACAGGCAAAGAGGATGGGCTATCCGAGAGGAGTCTCTGAGTCGAGGAGAGGAGGGAAGGCTGCTGGGCAGCCAGCATGGCAATCCATGCTGTTTGGGGAAAGGTAGCCTTTCATTACCCAGGGGTTCCTGACTAGTTCACGATAAAGCTAAGGATATTTATTGGGTTCCAAGTCTGAGGAGACTAAGGCCTTCATTTTAGCCTCTAAGCCAAGAGGTCGCCCTGAGGTGGCCCGGCTCTGGAAAGCCAGGGTTTGCTCAAGTGCTGGAGTGGTCCTTTAGCTTCCTCAGATCCCATGACCAGTTAAGTAGGAAAACTCTTACAGTTGATGTCACAAGGACTGGAATGGGGTAGAGGTACCCCAGCATCCCCATTGAGGCTGGCAATTTTGCAATAACAATGCAGCCTTCCTGACAGACACAGATACCACCAGGGAAGGCTCCATAGATCAGGGCTAACGGGGTTGAGGCCAGGAGACTGCTCCCTTGAATGGGCCACTGAAGAAAGTTACCTGTGTCCCACTGGAGAAGAGTTTTAGGAAGGCCTGGAGGTGTTAGGAGGAAGGGGTAAGATTGCTCAACAAAGCTGATGGACACAATTTCAGGGTGAATTTCCTCCCATTATTATATTGTATTTCAGAGCCATTAGGATAATATTGTTATTCTTTCCACATCAGTGCCATCTCTGCTTCATTTGCATGTTCTGTGAGCTTCTCTACTCTTGTGCTGAGAAATTGCTCTGTCAGTAAAGGGTGTTTTAAAAAAAATCAGCACAAAGCCATTTGCCTAAGTCAGAAGGAACCTCCTGCTCCTCTGCCCCATTTGTCAAGGTCCCCCCACACACAGTCCCACCACTTGTGCTGCTGCTAACCCCAGAAAGATGTATATTGGTCTTCTGTTCTCATGAAGTACACATCATCCAATATGAGGAAAGCAGAGAGAAGCAAAGAGGCTCTGAGTGACCACTGTAAGGCAATTAGAAAAGCTCACATTTGGTGTCTGGTGTAGGAAACAGTGAATTCAAATCCCACCTCAGCAATTCATGGGAGGAGTCAAATGCCCTAATCTCAGCTCCCTTTTCTGTAAGGTAGGGATGGTAATGTCTTTCCCCTTTACACTGCAGAGTTATTTTGAGGATCATCAGACAGAATATAGAGTACATTGCAAATTCTAAAACAAATACTCATTGTCAAATGGCAGACTGCATCAAAATTTTGCACATAAACTTCATGGTGAGCTTTCTGGGTTTGACTCTGGGTCCAGCATGGTGAGTTGTATAATGCTGAAGAAGGTGCTTACCACCCTGTGCGCTGGCTTTCTAACTTGTAGGACGAAGATAAATGGTACTAGCACAAAGAATTTTCTGAGATTAAGTGAATCATCTGTGTGGTGCCTGACTGCCCCTAAACTGTTCACACATATTCACTCAGCCATTATGGCCTCTATTGTTTTTATCAGTAGGACACCTTCCTCTAGTATTCTACAGTCCCAAATGAAGTGCTTACAGATACAAATCCTGCCACTCCCACTCTTGGTGCATTGATGCATCATAAGATGCTGAGATCAGAAGGGCTAGTAGCTCACACTTTACCCATGCTCTGCATGGATCCTCTTAGCAGCCCTCTGAGACCAGTTGTTAAAAAGAGACAACTGAGTGGGGGATTAAAGCCCTTTCCCCATTCACAGACTGCTTTAGATGGCAGAGCTGCTTCTGTATGATACAGAGTCCGGTCACATAGCTGTCTTGCCAGAGAGAACTTTACATGAAAAATAAGCTAAATATATATGGCTGGCTAAAAATGCAAAAAAAAAAAAAAAAATTAAGGAAAAAGAAACAGTGAAGACTGAAGACACAGATCTGGGAATTGCAGGAAGCAGTCTCTATCTCAGGGTTCAAAGTACAAGGCAGGAATAGAGGCCAGAGTTGGACTGCGGAGCTCTGATATTCCCTGGGGGTGGAGGCCTAGTGCTGGAGAACAAGCTCAGGCACCACTGAGTGAGGAGGCTGTGCAGAAACATCCAACCTGTGCTGTAGACAACACCATGGCTACTGTAACCACTTGCAGACACCACCATGACTATTGCAACCACTGCTGTGGGAAGAGAATCAGAGGGCCAGCAGGCAAACAGGAAGGAGACTTTCTCCCTTGTGTTGTTCCTCCCAGATTGCTCTGGTCCCCCGACTCAGAGAACTTAACCAAAAGCAGATGGCAAGAAGAAAATGAGTTTGCAGGTCTGTTCCCAGCGTCACAAAAGCAGAACATAGGAAGGCTGATTTAAAGCTGAGGGTCTTATGGATAGTAGAAACACGACATCTTTTGCAAATGGGAGTGATAGGACAAGAGGAAATCTATTTTCTTTGTCTAACTCCATATTACAAGAAGTCACATAATTCACTTAAGCTGTAGTTGATCCCACTCTTCACCCACTCCCCTTGGTTAGTTATCAACCCACTTAGAAGACAGCAAAGTCATAAGATGAGAACAAAACAGGAAAAATTGGGAAGTAGGCTAAAAGTTAAACTACAATGGTCATCTGGAATCTGGTTATCTGACGGCTTCAGAAGTAAACTTTTTGATAATTGTGTGACATTCTTATAAGATTCTCAAAAATGAAGTAATGTTTACTACGGAAACCTAAAATGTAATTAAACTAGAGGTGAGACCTAGGTTGGGGTTGGGGGGAACATCTTCTCTGGCTCCTGGTTAGAGAATTTCCAGCAGCCAGATTAGGAAAGTTTTGTTTGTTCCTGCCTTTTGGGTTTTCTTGTGAGCGACTTTCTCATTGAACTCACTTGCTGTATCAGAAAGAGGATCAAGAGATGGATGAAGGGGAGAGGGGAGAGAGAAGAAGAACTAACAAAGAATTGAGATGTGCTGTGTACATGTACTAACTTCCCACAATGAATACAATCACTGAGTATACAAACATGTACTAATAAAAATTTCTTAACAAGGAAAAAAATCAAGCCAAGAGTCAATAAGTTAATGACTAACAGAATCCACTTCTTGGTTACCTAACATCCAAAAACACTCAATTCCCTTAAAAGACACAATAATCCTTCACAAAAATAAAGATGCTGTCCCTGAATCAAGGCCAGCAGTTTTCTGTAGCTGTTGGTTTCAAGCAGGAGCCTAAAGTGGTATTTTTCTATAGTCTGTTGGCCATTTCAGAAAGGTAAAGGTCAATTCATTAGAAAGTAACAAATAACTAAATAAATTTTACGAGAGGACTTCAAGATGGCGACCGGATAGGCAGCAGAGAGAGAACCTCCCAGAGGAATGCCACTCAGACAAAGGAATATAGGAATATAGCAACATGTGAAGGACAGAAGGGAAAGAGGTGGGTATCCAGAACTCAGAAAGGATCTGAAATGGGAATTGAAGCCCTCGAAAAGACTAAGCAATACCTCTGCTGGAGGAAAGGATTGGAGATCCCCCTGGCACAGTTGGGGGGAGAGGAGAAGGAGGAAGTCACCACTCCAAGCACACCCATGGCCCGCGCCCTCGTTCCAGCATTCACAGCTTCAGCTTCAGAGGCCCATGCTCATGGAAGCCTCCCGACTCGGCTAGGGGAGAGCGGAGTTCCGAGAGCTGGTCCAGGGCTGGAGAGAGGAAGGCGCAACCAGGAAAGGAGGCAATGGCGGTCAGGAGCAGTTGTCGAACCCAGTGTGAGAATGAGAGGTTGCAAAAGCCACTGGGGCAGAGTCCCCACCCTGCAGCAACCTTCCTAATCAGTGCCTGGAGATAATCAATGCAACTAGTACACAGCCCACCATGCCCAGCTCTGCACCTGCCTTGAGGCGGTGGCACCCTGCCTCTCTGCTGGGTGAGCAGCTACCAGCAGAGAGCAGTGGGGAACTTTGGCGGCGAGCCTCGGCGGCTCCCAGGGATCTGGCCGAGGCGCAGGTGGGGGCTCCAGCACCACAATGGGAGGGAGATGCAGATGGAGGTGGATTGCATGGCTCCACGCCCTTCTCACTCCAACATCAGGCAGGAAGCACGAGCTGGGTTGCCAGAACTCAGCTCCCACCCTGAACTCTCTCTGGGAGCACCTTGAGTCTCAGCAGCTTGAGCAAGCACCACCTGTTCCTGGCAACAATGGGACGAATCCACGGTCTTCAGGACTCACCCCAAACTATTAATGTGAGCACCACGAGGGTCTCCTTACAGCTTGCACATATGAACCTTACATGAACCCATAGAAACAAAGTAGATGAAAAGCAGCAGACCGGGAGTCTGAGAAACAACAACACACTCTATACAGCAGACCCAAGAAAATCCTCCAACTCTATTCTAGAACTAATCTTTAAACTCAGTTCATACCCTGAACTAACACAGTGAGAACGGGCCAGGGAGATTTCAAGCCCTTATACTAAGTATCGTAAGTTCATCCAGTGCCCAGCTGCAAGGGGTGGGGAACGGTAATACTGGAGATCAGGAGGAGGGAGGAGGAGAAGAAAGGACCTCTGGTATCAAGGCAACAAGACAGAACCAAACAGGTCACCAAGGGCACCCCAACAGGGGTGTGTGCCATGCAGCTGCTCTGCTGAGGGCCCCGTGGCTGCTCTGCTGAGGTCCCCGCAGCTGCTCCACTGAGGGCCCCACGGCTGCTCTGCTGAGGTCCCCTGGTTGCTCCACTGAGGGCCCCACGGCTGCTGCACTGTGGACCCCGTGGCTGCTCCGCTGGGGACGCCCCATGGACTGGACCCGCCCCCACCCATAGCACAGCAATGGGGCAGAGCCGGGCCGTCTGCTGTCAGCATAGGTGCTTTTCTACCTCTGACCATGGCAGTTTGTATACACCCATGTGTGCTATAGTGTAGTCTGAGGTAGCTATATCTCTTCCCAAGGCGAGAGTCCAGGGGTATAGATAAACCCAGGAATACAGTTATTATCACAGGGAAGATGACTGAGTGGTAGGGCAACGGAGATGAGAGAGGAGAAAATTGAATGATCAAATGGGCCATCATCTGTGTAACTGAGTAACATGTGAAAGTAACATTATGTAGGACAGCATCCAGAGCTAATTCCCTTCTATTGTATTTCCTCAATCATTTTTGTATTAACAGAAGTGAAGATAACTTTATGTTATGCAGCATCCAGTGCTGATTCCCTACTATCTTCTCTATAATTTGGTATTTCCTTTAATGTTTATGTGTTAACTAGTGTGAAGATGATATTATGTAATACAGCATCCAGTGCTAATTCCCTGCTACGTTCTGTATAATTTTGTATTTTTGATATTGTTCATGGCTTGTTCTGGTTCGTATGTCTCCATTCTTTTGTCTTTAAAATAAAAAAATAAAAATAAGAAAAAATAAGAAAATAAAGATGCATTCATTCTCACCCAAGCATGTGATTAAAAGCTCTCAAGAATTAGTGTCTGTGTTTAGACACCTAAAATACATACCATCTCTGGGTTACTTATTCTTAAATTTAGTCAGAGTCTTAAATGAATATCATCAAATACATAATGAAATTATTCTTTAAAAGAAACCCTCTTGAGATCCGGGGAAGATGGCGACCAGGTGAGCAGCAAGGGAGCGAACCTCCTTAATAAACACCACCAGCTCGAGACAGACTTGGCGAGCGTGAATGCCGGGACCTCGGCTGGGAAGTTTAAACTGGGCGTATTTCTCTGAGATGCCGGGGGAGATGTGGTAGGGTGGACCAGGCTACCGGGGCGAGACGTGGGAAAGCCCCAGACGCTGGGAGCCAGGGACGATCCGCACGGGGAAGAAGCTTGGCTCGGTCCAAGCGCCGTGGGAGCGCAGCTGGCTCGTTCCCTCCCGCCTCCCGAACCGGTGCAGCCCCCCGGCGACTCCCGACAGAGATCGGCTTGCTAGCGGCGGAGACACCCGGCAATCCCACGTTTCACGCGTGTCGGGCGGGCCGCGCGGAGGGCCCCAAGCGCCGAGAGCGGAGAGAAAGACTTACTGGGTCCTGACGCCCTGAGAGCACGGACGGCTCGATCCCTCCCGCCTCCCGAGCCGGCGCAGCCCCCCGGCGACTCCCGACAGAGATCGGCTCTCTGGCGGCGGCAACGCCCAGCGGTCTCACGTTTCGTGCGCATCGGGCGGGCCGCGCAGAAAGCCCCAAAGGATAGACTGGCACCTTGGAACCTTCATGCCTACAGGGACTGCAATAACTGGTGAGATATCGGCGCTTGCGACCAGATCACCGAGTTGGGGAGGAGATCCATCCCTATACCTGCAGGGAACCCTGGGAGGGTGGGGGAGCAGTCTTACACACCTCACCCAGGTCACTAGGTAGGGAGTATCTAACCAATATCTGTACAGCCTTTTAAGCGGAACTCTCAGCAGAAAGCGTAAGGGACATTCTCCCAAAGAGAAGGAATCATTGGAGCAGCCTTTGCAGCTCACCTCCACCTGCTGAACTGCCTTTGGAATTTATAGCTCCACATTTTGAATCTGATACCCAAAAATGGGAAAACAGAGGGGCAAAACGCAGTCTCAAAACTCAACCCCACCCAGAACAAGTTTTGAAGAGGAAGAAACAAGGGAATCAGGAAGCCTCATAACTTCAAGATATGAAACGATTGCATCCGAAATTAAACAAC
>PVLD010025526.1:0-23604 GCA_004027595.1 Dinomys branickii
TTCAAAAACAGAGAACAGATGGGACGAAGGAAAGGAGAAAAGAAAAAGACAAAAATGTATGTATGTATAGAGGAATATATATGAATATACATATGTGCAGGAGGGCTAACATGGTTCTACTATTGTATTATATCACTTAATGCTAAGCAATAATCGATGACAGGATATTAGATTAATAGTGTATATCTGTATGTGTTAGTCTGAACACACACTTCGAAGATATCAATATGTAAATCAGCAACAAGCGGTGTTTTTTTCTGTTGTTGTTGCTGTTGATGTTGTTGCTGTTGTTGATGTATGCCTGTTTTCTTTCTTGTCTTTGGATTTTTGGTTTGTGTGTGTTTTTTTTTTTTTCTGTTGTGGAGAGGATTATCTGTCTGACTAAATTTGCATGTCTGTATATGGGTCCATACATCTACAATTCGAAGATATCAATGGATAAAGCAACAACCACTGTTGAGACCATATCACCTTGTCTATAGATTAGTTGTGATTGTACTATTTTCTATGATAATTGGTGTCTGTTTGTCAATATGTTTTTGTACTTTTAAGTTTCTAAAATAAAAAAAAATTAAAATATAAAATAAAATAAAATAAATATTTGCATACTGACAAATGCGTTATAGCATTCCACTGTTAGTGATGACACACCAAAAATAATAATCCATAGGAAATATTTGCCTTATGATAACATAGTTTAATATTTTGCCTCCAGGAATTTATTTTACTAAAAAGTTGGAGTTAATTTCCCTGTGTAGCCACCACAGGGGCATAAAGCTTACTTACATTGGTGAAGGACTTGCTGATGTCCCTAATATCTATCTGCAGGATGTTTCCAACGATCGGCAGAGGAGTAGGGCCAGGGGGAAGCTTCCTTCTCTCAGAGCTCTGTCTCCAGAGTGAAAAGAGAAGCAGACAGGAGAGACCAAGCACCAGGACCACGACAGGATCCATTGAAGCATCTGTTCTTGCTGAGACAACTGTAAGCTTGAAATTCAAAGCTTTTATAATGGTCACTGGTAACTTACTGTGACTCTTCGACACCTATGTAGCCGATGAGGGAGGCACACTTTAATTCCTCTTCTGAGGTGGACTTTGGCCCACTGAAAAACATAAAAATAAGGTGTTCCGGATTCTTGTTATCCATTCCACGGCCCCACCCTGGAGATCCAAGTATAACCAGTCTGGGGTGGGGCTCAGGTACTATTTTGTTCGTCTAAATACCTCAGGTAGTGCCAGTGTGCAGCCAGAATCTAGAATCAATGAGGCCATTTTTTATCAAAAATTGTTCAGTCTTCCCGATTATTAAACTGATGACCAGTTAAGAATTTATAACATTAATGACAACTCATGTGCTTTATCCCTTGTACATATAACAATGTTTATCCAGTAGTGCTTCTTAAATACTGGGATGTTTTCATTGAAAGCAAAAGCCTTCTGAAATATTTTAGTGTGTTGTACTAATATTACAACTGCATGAACATGAAGCAGCTAACATAATTCCTACAACTTGAATGACCAAGCATGAATTAAGGAATTAGCTAAGTAAGTATGCACACCTTTTACTACTAAATCCATAAAAAGCACTAGAAGGCAGGAATTATTCATTTTTAATGATAAAATGGAAAAAGAGACACTAGGAGAACAGGAGACCTGTCTGAATGGCTTAGCTCATAGGTGGAAGACATGGAGTTTGAGTGAGGTGTTCTGTTGCCCACTGCGGTGTAACACAGCCTCACTACGGCTGCCTGAAGAGCAGTGTTAGCAAACAAAGCAACTCCGCCCCAATTTAGTTACTCTGAATGTTCACCACCTTGTTCACAAAATAACAGTCATAATTTTCTAAGGAAATAAGGTATGATTTCTTCCTTTTCCATCTCCACAGAAGTGAAATTTGCTCAGTTTAACCGACGGGCAAGCAAATCTGAGAGAACTTAGCATGTAGGGCTAGAGATGCCATGGTTCTCCCGCCTCTAAATTCCTTCCAGAAACAGCTGTTTCTGTTGGTTTCCTGGCTGGCATGGTCAGAAACAGTGGTATAAAATAATGCACTACAAAGAAGAGAGATTACAGACGAAACAATGGGCTTGTGCTTTGATGGTGGATAAGAAGAGCAGGGACAACCTTTTGTTAGCACTCACACACAAGGAGACGACAAAAGGAGGTGACAGACCCTACAGGAGATGACATTTAGTGGTCCTGAGGATCTAATTATCACTGCAGTGCCATATACCACTAGATCAACAGCAATGCTTATACACAGGAGTCCTCTGCAAAGATGTCATTGTATTCATCCTAAACTGATTAGAGAAATTATTTCTTTTTTACTTTTATTATATGTATTTAGATATAAAAATGGTGCTCTGGGATATACATACACACATATAATATAATAATTACTACATCCTCATTTTCATATCCATTACTTAACCATTACCTTTCCCTTTTTTCTGATAAGAGCACCTAAAATCTACTCTTTTAGAAAATTTTCAGTACACAATACAATATTATCCATAGTCCTCATGCTGTAGATTATATCTCTAGTTTTATTTACCCTACCTAACTTAAGTTTGTACCCTTTGATTTCATTCTCCCCATTTCCTCCTTCTCCCCACTCCTAAAAATCAGCATACTACTGTCAAATATCTAGCAAGTATGCTTATAGATGTACTGGACAGAAATCTTTATATTTCCTTAGAAAACAGTAGTATTTTTATATACTGATAGTGAGCATGGTGAAAAAGAAATCAATCCAATTCACAATAGTTTAAAGACATCTAGAAATAATTGTAAACAAGAAAGTGGAAAACTCCATAATAAAAATTATTAAGCTGATGAAAAAAATTCAAGAAGACACACAAAAACAAACAAAAAAGCAAAGTATATCAAGATACATAGAAGACTGGAACAGTATAGAGAACCAGAAATAAATTAACATTCTAAAAGTTAACTGATTTTTTCCCCCAAAGCTCTAAGAACATACATTAGTGAAAGGTCAGTCTCTTCTAAACAAGTTGCTAGGAAAACTGGTTTCTGTATGCTGGGGAATGAAATGAGGTTCTTCTCACTATATAAAAAATCAAATAGAAATGGACCTAAATATAACATCTGAAACAGTGAAACTATTAAAAGAAAATTTAGGGCAAACATTTCAAGACATGTTTATAGACAAATACTTTAAAAAGAATAACTTTCAAACTAGATTATCTGAAGCTAAGAACATTCTGACGAGCAAAGAAAACCATCAGTAAGGCAAAGAGACAATGTATGTAATGTGGAAAAATAGCTGCAAATTATTTGTCCAGCAGAGGATTAATATCAAGGATTTATTAGGAACTAAAGCAATTCAATAGCAAAAGAACTCAATAAACAAATAGGAAAATAGTTTGGGCATTTGTTAAAAGAAGAAATTGTGATTTATTATTATTACTATTATTATTAAGATTAAACATGAAGAAGATTGCCAGGCGTGGTGGTGTATGCCTATAATCCCAGCATTCTGGGAGACTGAGGCAAGAGGATAATAAGTTTGAGCTCAGCCTGGGCAACTTAAGGACTTAAGAAGATACTGTCTCAAAATTACAACGTAATTAAATAAAAAGGCCTTGGGATGTAGATCAGTGTCAGTTAACTGCATGCCAGCTTCCTCCCTGACCGCTTGGAGGTCGCACACACAGTCGGTCTGCGACCGCTGCTGGTGGTACGGCCCACGCCTGGGTCCTGTACCTGACCTGAGCTGACTGGAAAAGCAAATCGGACGGGCCTCAACCCGCTGACCACATGGTTCCCAGCTGGACGCTGCCGAGAGAAACAGGTATTTCCCATCTACTTCCTGGGGGCAGAGCGGGCGACCCTCGACCCTGCCGCCATTACAGTCTTGGTCTCCGCCCTCCTTGCCCTGGTGCAGACAGGAGATCCTCTCTCAGAAGGCCCACAAACTGCTCTCACCCGGGTGCGTGAGTGGACCCTCCCTGAGCGTGTCCAGTACTGGGTGAGGTACTGGAGTAGGAGCTCCGTGAGCTGCTGGCACTGCGGTCAGGGTCTGGGCTTCACTTGCACCCTGAC
This sequence comes from Dinomys branickii, assembly GCA_004027595.1. Taxonomy (NCBI): domain Eukaryota; kingdom Metazoa; phylum Chordata; class Mammalia; order Rodentia; family Dinomyidae; genus Dinomys; species Dinomys branickii. Next base: position 4,066 of record PVLD010025526.1, read on the forward strand.
CTTCTGGAGGTCGCAGACACAGGCAGTCTGTGATCGCTGTTGGTGCGACCCGCATCTGTATCCTATGCGCGTCCTGAACTGACTGGAGACACAGAATCAGGTGGTCCACGAACCTTTGACCCTGCACTTCGCGTCTGGGTTTTGCCTGTATCCTGAACTGCTGGGGATCACAGGACCACTGATCTGGGACTGCACCTCCAGGCATGTAGATCAATGTGAGGGTCCTGAGTCTAATTTCCAAGACAAAAAACCCTGCCATTTGTGACAATATGGATGAATCTGGAGATGTCATTCAAGTCAGTTTTAGAAAAATACTGTATGATCTTATTATATGCTGAATCTAAAAAATAAGTCAAATAATTTGAAACAGTAATATGGTACTTTCAAAATTTTTTCCTAAAAGCTTAATCAATTTATAATTGTATTAGGAGAGTTCCAATTTCTTCTACTTCTTGCCAATATTTAGCATATTATTATCTGCATTTTAATGAATTTGTAATAATATTTCATGTAATTTTAATTTGGATCACCATGAAGCTTCATGGTACTGAGCACTTTTTCATCTGTCTACTGGCAGTATCACAACCTCTGTGGAGGGCTTGTGTAGTTCAGAGAAGAGTCAGTTGTCTGTTTCATGTAAATTACATGTATTGTATAGGTAGTATCATGCATATAAATATATGTACAAATATACATTTTAGTTTATTTAACTTAAAAAACCACAAATATGTAGAAAATTTGGAGGCTATCAAGTTCAGAGATTTGTAGTAAACTCGATTAACCAAATTTGCACTGATGACCATTTTCCCATTGGTCAGATTCACCAAAGATGGGTTAGACACTATCCAATGTCCAAATAGTTTATTCTGGAGGATACCCTGACAAAATGAATAGTGATAGCAAGCCGGTAGCGCAGGCCAGATACATTCAACAGTCACTTCATCAAGAAGGTCTCCTTTCAGACACTATTCTAAATTTAAGGACTTTTTGCTTCCTTTTTATACTTTGTATTCAGGCTTTATTAGTTACAGGTGTTTCTTCCATAAAGACAGTTTAAGCTATACCTGCAAGGATAAGCTTTATTGTAAGACTTAGGAGACAAGCGTATGTGCTGAGTGGTCTTATTTACTGGAAACCCCCAGGGCATGGTTGGAATTCCCAACTCAGATTCTATCATACTGAGCAGTGATGCCTGCAAAATTTTCTAGTAGGCCTGATATCTATCATTATTAATCTTATAGCCACAGTATGCCTCTATAGTATGCTGCAAAGGTCCGAAGAAATTTCTTTATTTTGAACATTTGAGTGAAATTTTCTGACCTGAGGTTCTAAACCTAAAGTATTTTAGTATACTTTCCTAAAAAATAAGCTAATCCTCCTCTGTGATCATAATACCACCTTTAAAATAAGGAAATTGATATTGGTGCACTAATGACCATCTAGTCTTCATTTCTACTGTGTCTTTCCCACTATTTTGTCACCAGTAAGTTCTTTATAGTTCAGAATCTAGTTCAGAATCACATTCTAGCTGTCATTTCTCCTTAGTGAACTACGACCTGGAACAGTTCCTCAGTCTTTCCTTGACCTTGTTGCCTTTGAAGAATATAGGCTAGAACTTTGTCAAATGTCTCCTGATTTGAGATTGCCTCCTATTCCCTCGTGATTAAAGGAAAAAGCTTTGGCAGGAATATAACAGAAGACATTGTCTTTGCATCCTACTGTGATAATTCTAACTCATTTGCGACACCGATGTAGAAAGTGACTGACCAGCTACAGTGATTTTATATGGCCTTCCTTGTGGACTCCATTTCACAACAGAGATAAAAATAAAGCATTCTTTGATATTGTTTCTTTCTTCCCAATGCCCGCCCTAGAGAATGTGGTTTAATTTTACTGAGTTGAGGCCTAGCTATTGATAATAAAAAAATGAATGGCTCCAGCATGTAGCTATGACGGAGAACCACTGAAGGAAATTAATGCAAGAAAATTACTCAAAATTCTGGATTCTCCAGTTAATGACTATCTGTGGGGGGATCAGTATATTCTATGATTTGTATATGAAAAGATGCTATTACATTGTATCAAACATTAGGACACTGTCCTCAATAAGTGGCTTTTCAAACATTTTATATGTTCAACTAATATTACAGCTTCTTGAAAGTAAAAGAACTAAAAGACTGATATATTTTGAATACACATATACCAAGATAATAGCTAAATAAATTTACATCCTCTCCATCATCAATTTTTAAAACAATGGAAGGCAGTGTCTCAGTGAGCCTTTTTATCAGTGGGGCAAAAGACCTGACAACTAAAATTTCAGGATGAGGGATTTGATTTGGCTTATGGTTTTTAGAGAAGTCAGTCCATAGATGGCTAAGACTCCGTTCTCCAAGGCAGAACGGAGCTGGTGTAAGGGCCTAATGGAAGAAAAGCTACACAGTCTGTGGCAGCCAGAAAACAGGGAGAGAAGTGAGGAGCCAGGGCCAAGAACACACCTTCCAAGCCACGCCCCCACTGACTGCCCCTTCCGAGCAGGACCCACTCTGAACAGGAAGTGCTTTTTTTGGGGGGAGGGGACACTTAAGACCTGAATCATAACAGGTAAAGGTTTGTTTTTTTTTTAATTTTCAAATGGGGAAGGGAAACTGAGGGAAAAGACCTGTTGTGTCACATAGCTCATAGGTGTAAAAACTAGGTTTGGAATTGAGATCCTCTGATGTCCATTGTGGGGCACTATGGCTTATACTGAAGCTGCCTTGAGACAATTTTAGCAAGCCAAAAAAAATGCCAAACATAGATCAGTTTGAAGGAACACCATCTTAATTCTGTTCATAAACAATTGGCTTCATATTTAAATAGAAGCCCCTCACTTGACTCCCAGGATAACACAGCCAGAAGTGCTCAGAAGAAATAATAGATAAAATTCTCTCTTCTGCACCACTGGACAGGTGAAACTCGCGCAGCAGTACTGCAGGGAAAGCCAGTCTCAGAGAACTGAGTGCAGAGGACTTGAGAAGCTATGGCTTCCCTACCACCCAGTCATCTCCAGACATGAAAATTCTATTGTTGTTTCCTCTGTCACTGTCAGAAGTAAAAGATGAAATGACATAGAGCAAGAAAGGAAAATTAGAGCTGAGTATGGTGGCGCACACCTGTAATCCCAGCACTCAGGAGGCTGAGGCAGGATGATCATTGCGAGTTCAAGACCAACCTGGGCTACAAAGTGAGATCAAGGCCGACCTGAACTGTATAGTGAGAACTTGTCTCAAAAGACAAGGAAAAAAACGGAAAATTATTTACGGAACAGTAGTGTGAGTGTGATAGAGGGTGTGAAGTAGGGAAATAATTAAACCCAAAGCACAGAATGACTACATTATGCATTTCTGAATAGGATGAGTCATTTAGTGGTCATGAGGCTCTAAATATCACTGAAATAGTATACAATAGTAGATAATTTATGGCAATGTTTGTGCAAAGGCATATTTTGTAACAAAATCATCACATTTGTCCAAAATTAAATGTGGTCATGTCTAGGTTCTTTTAGTAAGAAAAATTAAGCCTGTAGAAGCATGAGTTAAACAGTATTTTACTGATCATGTTTAGGAGAATTATGACAACTTACAAAAAATTTCCACACCCACCCTGTCCCTTCTGATTGAGGGTAAACTCGCCCTGCATTAATGCTGAGGAAGTGGCCCTTGCAGACTCAGTCCCTTGGCCAAGGACACAGACCACGCAAGCGATGGAGCTGAGGTTGGAATCATCTTGCACCCTGCCCTATAGGGAGGACACACAGTTCAACTGAGTTCACCAATGTTCACCATGTACTTTGATTCAATATTTTGTGATTCCACTCAGTGATATTCAAAAGCATCATGGGTTTAGTTAATAATTACAGCACTTGTTGACTCAATGGGTGTCAGAAAAGTTTGGCATTTAGCATTTATTGCTTGAGTGAGTGCAAGTCTTGATAAATCCTTTATGCAGGACAAAGAGAAGCAATAACTTGCTACCTGACTCACACAGCTCTCAACTCTTATAGAACCACAATCACATGCTTTAGAGCAACCTATTTTTTTTTAGAGCAACCATCTTATTCCTTGGGGCAGCCTTCTGCCACCTACCCTGTACTATATGGTCTGAACTTTGAACCTCCAGAACTGTGAGTTAAAACAATTTCTTTTAAAAAAATAAAATAAAAATAAAAAACAATTTCTTCCCTTATTAGCTAACCTGTGTCATATATTTATTTTTTTTAAGATGAAGTCTCCCTATTATGCTGCCTAGGCTGGCCTGAAACTCAAGATCCTCCTATTTCTACCTCCTTAGAATTATTGGCATGTGTCATCAAACCAGGCTCAGTTATTTCTTTATAGTGATGAAAAACTAATAGTAGTTTACTTGTGAGTACTCCACAATCTACTTTTTTCCTTGATATGGTTATGAAACTTGAGTTGCTTCCAGTATAGGGCTATTCCACACAGTGCTAGTATGCACATTCCTAGTCACGTCTTTCTGGTATCCCAAAATACTGCATTTGTGTTCAGTATGTATCTACAAGTGGAATTAAAGAATATGCATACATTCATTTTAAGTAAATTTTGCCAAAGAATTGTTTAAGTGCCTTATTCAATTTGCAATTACACAATGAGAATGCCTGTTACCACAAATTACTAAAAACACATAATGTAATCTGTCTTTTTTTCATTTGAACCATTAGGATAGATTATATAATGTCTCATTGAAGTTTTAATTTGGATTTTCATAAAACTTAATGATGCAAAGCACATTTTCAGATGCTTACTGGCAATAACTGTTTGTAAAAGGCTGGTTATCTTGTACAAATAAGCCCACAACTGATACCATTTTAAACAATCACAGAAGAATGTTATGACATACAGACAATTGATTTGAAAGTAAACTGTTGACCTATAAAGGCTTGAACTATTTTATTACATATTTCCTAAAAACAAGATGAATTCTCATATATAACTATAGTCAAACCATCTTATTTGTGCATGATGGAAAGAACCCCCAGATTCAAATTGTTGGTGCCAGAAAAATGCACTCAGACACAAGGGGCCTCAACAACACTTTTTTCTTCTGAGGAAGGGCACAAGCATGATGTAGCAGGCATGCAGGGAGGACATAGCAGGCTTCTTTTATCCTGAATGCGTGAGAAGCAGCTGGCCTTCTCTCCTGCCCCCCACTGGCTGGGTTGAAGGTTCACGCGCTATCCTGGTTGGCTAGTTTAAGCAGAGCAAAGGGTTGCTGGGCAGGGTTGCTAAGGAAGGAGAGAGTGGCATGTGAAGCACTGAAGGTCCTTGACTATTAAGTTATCTTTGGCTATTAGCTGTGTTCCTGGAATCTAAATTGAACAAGCATTTTTGTAACTCAGTGAGCTCAAAATAAAGAAAGGGGCATCCTAGAATGAACTAGAGTTTAAGATAGAGACACTCTCTTGTTCATATTTTTGATAGAAAAGACTTTGTTTCTTACAGTACATAACCAATAAGCCCCAAAGATATTCATTATGTCACATTGAGAATTCACTTCTAAAAAAAAAAAAGAGAGAGAATTCACTTCTGAATCAAAAATCATGATTGTTGTGTCTTTTTAGTCAGCCTCATTATGGAACAGCTCTTCAAGTCTTTCCTTGATTCCATGACTCTAACACTCTTTACAAGCTCAAACCCAATTTGAGCTTTTCTGATGTTTTTTAATGAGCACATTCATCTAAGTATCTCTGGCAGAAAAGTTATATCACTTTTTCTTCTCCACTGTAGCTGCCAAAAAATTTCGACCTATTTCTTTATAAATAATGTTTATTACATTACTAGCTTCAGATAATTATTGGCACGGTCCTCCATTTTATCCTTCACAAGTTTGTAATTTAGAAATATATTGTGGGTAGATTCTTCAAAATTATGAAACTATCTCATTAAATTTCAAGGGTTTTCCTACTTATATCAATAAAAATCACGGATTTAGTCAAGGCGATGGGTCACACTCCATTACTATTATAACACACTGTGGCACTCAGATTACCTCCGGCTGACTGGGCTGTGTCCCTCTCCACGCCTCCAGCAGTCCCTAAGAAACGCCTGGTTTTTGGATGCAGCAACATACTCTAGGTTCATCTTACGTTTCCTGCCTCAAGTGTTCAGTCAGCCCTTTCTCCAGAGTTCTCATGTTATTTGAAACTGTGAGATGAAGTTAAGACCAGTGTGTTAGGCCAGGCAAGATGGTGCACACCTGTAATCCCAGCATTCTGGAGGCTAAGGCAGGAAGGGTGCCATGCACTGGAGGTCAACCTGGGCTACCAAGGGAGTTCAAGGCCAGCCTGAACTGCAAAGTGAAACCTTGTCTCAAAAAGACAAAAACATCAGGGTATTGTGTGTGTTTATTGTTAGGATGGTGTTACTTGACTCAGGAATTCTTAGGGAACAGACCTAAAGAACATATATGAGAAAGGAAATAAAATGAATTTTATTCACAAAAGACTACTACCAATTAAGGCCAATCATTACTTGTAGCAAAAGGGGAAAAGTTCTGAAGCAAATAACCCTGTAAGGCATAAAAATGGAGAGCTGGAAACCTACAAAAAGGGAATCAAAGATCTAGAAAAAATGCAAGAATGAGCTATTTCTCCCTCACAGAGACAGATTCCACCCCTAGAACTAACATCTCATCATTTGCTGAAGGCTTGGGAAAGACTGAAAGGAACTTAATTTGAGGAAAAGATGTACAGATACGAGACAAAGAACTACCCAACTGTGGTTAAATTAGAGCTTCCAGATGTGAATTGTCAGGCAGTTGATGATCTCCAGGAGCATCTGACAAGGAGTGTCTAGCCCCTGATCTGTGTGACAGGCTGTTTTCTCCTGAGACAGCAGGGCACCTTGCCATTCTCTCGAGACCCTCCCCTGGATTGCCGTTATGTCCCCTGATTCATTCCCACATCTACATTTGCCCTGACTTTAAAAGGTTGTTCCAAAAATTTTAAAAAGTGTGGCTTTTCCTTGCCCCAATCTGAATCTGAGTCTCCAGTCTCTTAGAATCCAATCTCTGTGAAGATACAGGGCCCTGAGGGCAAGCGCTAGGGATACACAGGATTTGTGAGCACCCTCACCTCTAAGTCTAGTCCCTCTGGGCTCCATGCCCCTCACTGAAAGACTTGCAAACATACTGGGTCTGAGGATGAAAATCAAAGTCAGCCATCTGCTCAGCCAAGACATCAGTGTCTTCTTGGACTAGAGCAATGCGATACAGAGTAATGTCTTTTCAATATAAATTGTATTATAATTTTGATGTTAGCTCTATTAAATAAAATCATTTCAGATATTCTTATTCTATTTTACAGCTTGGAAGTGTTAGTCAGCTTTCTATACCAAAACACCCAAAATAACCTATGAAGAAAGATTTTGGCTATGCATACAGCAGGATTTGCAGCATCTTTTTATAACTAGTTTATTTGGCTTTGCATAGGATTTTCAAATTTCATCTATATCAACATGTATCAGAATTTTTTTATTGGTTTTTTGAAACAGGAACTCACTATATCTTTGAGGTTGACCTTGAACTCACTGTGTATCCCAGGCTGGACTAGAATTCACAGCAATCCTCCTGTCTCGGCTCCTGAGTGCTGGAACTAAAGGTGTGGTGTGCACCACCAGCTAGAATTTTTCTTTGCCTAGGATGTGTGAGGTATGTATAGGTTCCGTGGTGTAATGGTGAGCACTCTGGACTCTGGATGTGTGAGGTCCTGGGTTCATTCCCTAGAACTTAAAAAAATTTTTTTTTCTTCTCCTTGGTCCTTTTCGTGTAGATCATTATGAGCTATGAGAACCAGTGAAACTACTGGTTTTGATTCTTACCTACGGTAGTGAGATAATGGTCAACTTGTAGCACTCAGCTGAACTGAATCAGCACGGTGCTGGGTGTGGAGGACCCACCTGGCGACTGTTGCCAACAGCATGAAAGGAGAACTGGAGGGGAAGATGAGGTGCTGTTGATTCTCCTGGAGAAGTTTCTTGAGCTGGTTTTCCTGATATGAACTGAACTGTTCTCACCATTGGAGGAGCTCGGGTCCTCACTGTCACTAAGGATGGCTCCTGTTCTCTTCAGGGAAGCTCTGGTCCTTACCTGGAGGGTCCTTCCTGGCTCCAGTGCAGATCCCTTAGCCTAGTGGCATAGATCCTTCACCCTACTGACACAGACTTTCTAGCTTCCACCACTCACCTCTGGGCCTTTCCAGTGCAGAACCTTGGTACAGACTTGCATGAGACACTGCCATGGGCTCTAGGCCTCCATCTGTTCTCTTGGAGGACACTGCTATGGACTTTAGGTCTTCAGCTGAATTCATACAGGACATTGCCAAGGAATCCAGGCCTTCAGCTGGTTTCTTTGGGTCTACAGTGTGTGGACAGATCTCTTGCACTCCTTTTTGGGTGAATATGATAAAAGTTCACTTTTTGGGTGAATATTATAAAATAATCCTATAACATATATATCCTGTATTAAATCTATTCCTTGCAAACCCTGACTACAACACCTACAGTATGCAAAAAAGAAAAAAACTCTGAGAACTGGTCCATCAATTACTATTGCTTTTTATTCACAATGGGAATACATGGCTCTCAATTGTCCACACAAATTATTTGCTGCCTTATAACAAGAACATACTATTAATGGCATTAGGTCAGTTAAATATTAGGCACTTTTGGTGATCAATATAAGTGTCACAGAACATAAGAAATGCAGATATGTTTGTGTAGTGATTCAGAAAATTCTCCTTAATGAAGATTGGATGAGGATCTTGAGGGAATGATGAGATGCACGAGGAAAATTGAGAGAGGGTTAGTCCTGGTGGTGGAAAAAGGTGGGCAACGCTCCCATTTGGGAGAAGCCACTGGTGACAGCACAGCAACAGCAGAACACCTGCCACTCTTCAGACAGGAATGAAGCAGAGCTGGAAGAAAGGTGGCACATGGCCAAACCCACTGGCAACTGGGGTAGTGTCAATGTCTTTTGGGTCAACCAGAGGCTTCAAGTTAAAATTCTGTAAAATGGTGGTCAGAAACAAAAACAGCTCCATGCGGGCCAGGCCCTCTCCTGCACACATCCGTTTTCCTGAAAATTAGAAATACAGATTTGTTCCTTAAAATGCTTTAAACTGGGGGGGGGGGGGGAAGCACGCAGTGCATGTGATCAGTGAATAATTAGATGGGTAGAACATACACAAGGTGGCTGGAAGGGTGTTTAGATGAACACACAGAAGATAGGACACACTTGCTATCTACCTAATGATCCTGTTCCATCCAGCACCGTTCATTCACCAACTGTTTATCGGGAAGCTCTGTAACACACTTCTTCACTAGGTGCCCCAGTATAAAGCTTATGTTTACATAAAACCTTTTTCTGAAAACACACTCATATTTTCATCCTGTGGGCTGAACAGAGAAGGGCTCAGTGAAGGAAGCTCTTATATTGCTTCTGTTTGCACCTCTGGCAAAGTACTCAACCAAAGATTCTTTTTCCCTAGTATAATTTCAAAGTTGCCTCTCAATACATGCCAGTCCCTCGCTTTAAAGCTTTAAGAGGTTCTCTGTGTTATGAGAAAATGTCCAGTTGGCTTGGCCTGGACCTCCACATACTGTTCCCTGTCTGATGTTCAATATCACTCCTTCCATTCCTCACACTCTTTACTCTCAGCTCTCGACACGGTCTTTCTTCTGCAGTCCCCAACACCATGAAGTTTCCAGCTTCACCTCCGCGGTCCCAGCTCGCTAAGATGCACTGCTCTTATTCTTCCTTCAAAACCTATATCTTATGTCATTTCCTCCTTATGATCTTTGTGACCCCCTTCGGGGGGGTCCCACTCTCTCTGATTGCTTCCTCACATTCATACTACTCAGAACATGAAGCACCTTGCGCCCTATTCTCTGTTACTTTTTCATCTCTGCCAAAACAGATTCATTAAAAGAAGAACTCAATCTTTGACACCTTGATGAGCACAGTACCAGATACAACATAGGTATCAAAACTACAGCAAAAAGAAAAAAAAATGAAGGTGGCTCCATGTGTATTAGGGCGCACAACTGAGCAGTGAGACTGCATATCCAGGATGCATGAGCATGAGTGCAAGAGCATCCACATGCTCTGGGGCCACTGCAGCGTCGCCTTCCATACCCTCAAAGCCGTTCTCAGCCTGCTTTGGTTGCCAGGATCTGACCACTACACCTACAGACAATGTCCTCTCCTGTCCCTCATTACCTCTGCGGCGCACTGCCTTCTCTACTGTCCTTGCTCCAAGTCTCCTATGAGTCAGCTCATCTGTCCACTCAACGCATATTATGGAAATGAACTTCTATTACCCGTCGAGAAAGGCATGAAGTAGTCGCTCTTCTTAAAGTTGCCACTCTCATCCAGGAAGTGCCCAGGGTCAAACATCCCCGGGTTTGGGAATTCTTTGTCATCATGCAGCACAGAAGTCAGTGATGTTATTATGGTCGTGCCCTGGAAATGACACATAAAATGAGTTATCAAGTCAGGCAGAAAGAAATGACGAAACTCAACTAATCTACTCTTTGATCTACAGATGAGGAAGCTCAGATCCAAAAAAGAGCAGTCATATTTCCACACAGACAGACCAAGTAGAAACAGGAATGAGTTTAAGACCACACCTGGGAGCAGTGATTTTACTACTGTGATCTTCGTTAGCAGCTGAAAGACTAGTTTTTAGAATGGGGTGCAAAACTTTCAGAATCTGCTCTAATTATCACCAAGCTAGGAATTCCATGCCTGTCCCACCTGCTGTTCTATTTCATCATTTCATTTTTTACATACTTTGCACAGGGATTAGAGTTTAAAATGGAAGCCTGTGCTCACTTATGAAAAGTCAGGCATATTTAAAATTCTTTTCTTTGAGTTTCTTTATTAATGGAGATTGATCTAATGACAGATAAATTCTGGGATGATATCAAGTACACTAACATATATTGAGTGCTTATCATTAGGATCCAGTGTTTCCATTAACTGAAAAATGTGAAGGAAGTCACCACAGATGAATCCTACATTTATAAGGCAGCAGGGATGAAAAAAAATATGAAAAATCATCATTTTGCAAAAATTCAGGTAGCATCATGAATTCAGAAAAGCATCATCAGTTAGTGTTAAAATTGCTGGGTGAATCATTTGGGAAACAGAATATTCAAATGGTTTTATGGTACTATTCCACAGTTTTAGTATTTTTTATCTGGAAAATAGAATCTCAGAAATGGAGAGATCTAGCCAATAGCCCCTTGCTATGCACAAACCTCAGCATGACCAATAATGGAACAGACATTATATATCTCTAGCCACAGTGTTATATGGTGAGATACACATAACATCCCCTATCCAATGTTCTTGCCTAAAATACACGAGTAGACCCTGATCTCTAAGAATACCTACAAAACTAGACTGAAGAATATTTTACATAACAAGTGACTTTAGGTCTTCAGAAGTATCAGTATAATGAAATGAAAAACTGAGTAAGTGTTCTTGACCACATGGAACTAAAGGCACAAGATAACAAAATTAAAGACTTAGTCCTTCATTGAGCTATGGGAAGTTAAATAAAAGATATTTTAGGATAACTGATAAAATATAATTATAGGTTGTCTATTGGGTAAAATTATATTAGCAATGCCTTGAGTGTGAATGCATTTGTTACACAGCACAGAGTGCTTGTTCTTGGAAGATACATTATAAAAATGCTTAGATGTAAAGTGTGATAGATTTGATAGGTAGATAGCTGATATAAATACATGTTCATATATTATATGCACACACATATCCATTCCAAAAGTTTAAATATTTTTTAGCCTAAAGTGGAGGAAATAAGCCTGGCACAGTGATGTGCGCCTGTAACCCCAGCACAGGGGAGGCTGATACAGCAGGTTAGTGTCCTTTGTGGCCAGCCTGCAACACATACATAGTGAGTTGAAGGAAGCCCAGACTATAGCAAGATCCTTTCTTTAAAAAAAAAATTATGTTGGTTGAGAACTCATATTATAAGGTCTGCAATTTTGCTTTTAAAACATCTTCACATTTTACTTGTTTAAATTTTTGTTTTCTGAGTATTTTCAAAACTATGTGAAAATATTACTTTAAGATAGAAAAGAAGATACGTTTTAGCAAATGATACTGGAGCTGCACATTCATAAAGAAAAGAATGAATGATATAATTACATATAAGAATGAATGATATAATTACATATAAGAATGAATGATATAATAACATAATAAATAAAAACAAACTTTTAATGAAACATAGACCTTAATATAAACCTATAACTTAATATACCTTAATATAAAACCTACACCTTAATATAAAACCTATAATTATAAAACTTTAAGAAAAATATCTGAGAGTGTATATATATATATATGACTGTGTGCAGGCAATAGTATTTTACATAGGAAACAAACACATAAACCATAAAAGAGATGAAGTGGACTCCATCAAAATTTAGAGCTTCTTCTCTTTGAAAGATATTTTTTTAAATGTTAGAAATAAGAAAAAGATGCTGGGCAGGGTGGTACACTCCTGTAATCCCTGCATTCAGGAGGCTGAGGAAGAGGACCTCTATAGGTTTGAGGTTAGCCTGGGCTACACAGTGAGTTGAAGGCGGAACTATATAGCAAGTCCCTGTCTCAAAAAAGAAAAGCCTTAAACTGGCAGTGAATATTTGTAAATCTTACTACAATAAAGACCTTACACAAAATATAGAGAGAGTTAAGCAAAAAACAAGAATACAAACAACCCAATTAAAAATAGGCATATAATTTAGGCAGACACATTTCCAAAGAAAACACATAAGTGGCCAATGAATACATGAAAAGGAGTCAGACATCACTATTTGTCAAGAAAGAAGTTAAAAAATATGACAGAACTACACAACACTGCAGTGGCGAAATAGAAAAATACTATCAGTGGCAAGAGGAGGAGGATGCCTGGAGCAAGCAGCACTTTACATACTGCTAGTAAAAATGTCAAATGGCACAGCCACATCAAAATTAATTTGGTGGCTTGACATAAAATTAATACCTACACAGCAATCTCTCTTCCAGGTACCTTGTCAATAAAAGGTAAATTTATGTACACACAAGAAGCTGTATGAAGTTGTTCATAGAACCTTCATTCAAACAGTCAAAAACTGGAAATATCCTGAATATCTACCAATCAGTGAACGGATAACTAATATGTGCTACTCCTTGTTTTCTTGTAGGCATAAAAGAAAACAAACTTAAGATACACACAATAACAAAAATGAATCTCAAGTACATTCTGCTACATAAAAAAGTCACAGAGGAAGGGGGTGGGCCCAGGGAAGTGGTGCAGGAGTGGCCCCATCTCTGTGGATCTCTTCTTTGGTGGGTGAGACCTGTGCCTATGCTCTGCCCATTCCTTTCCCACAGGGAAGCAGCACATGGCTCTGTGCACCTCTCAGGAGAGAGGTGAGACACACCCTCCCTTGACCAGCTAACTGAAGATCCCAGATCAGAGGCCCCTGTCTGGCCACCATCGGGTTCACAGCTGAGGCCTGCATGCTTTCCATCCATGGCCTGGAGACCCATGTACTGAAGGTCAGCATTCCACCACCATCATAATTGTGGTCTCAGCCATGCTCCCCACCAATTGCCTGGGTATCCTAGGCCAACTGGTCCACTGCCCTCTACCATATCGGGATAAGTCTGATATCCAGGTAAACTAGGTTCCCCACAGACCTTCAGTGAGCTGCCTGGGTAACTCATGGCTCAGCACTTTCCATCTGACACCCAAAATGACAAGACATAGGAGCAAAATGCACTCTCAAAACTCAGCTCCACCCAGAATAAGTCCAGGAGACAGTGACATAGGAAAACTTGGAGGTCACATACATGAAATCTCTGAAATGATCACAACTAAGGTAAAGAAACAACTTTATCAGGTCACACAAGAAATCAGATCAGAAATAATTGCCCAAGTAAAAAAGAAATGACGTCAATAATGAAAGAATTTCACAGCACATCTCAAGAAGACAAATAAAAAAAAAATAGATGAGCATAGGAAAACAGTGGAAATATTACATGAACAATACAGGACAAAATTAGAATGCATGAAACAGATTCAAAGAGATATCCAGGAAATCAAAACTCATTTGAGATGGCAAAACCACTTGAATGAAGCTAAAGATAGAATCTCAGATATTGAAGACAGCATGGCAGCTAATGATCCTGAAAGGAAGGATCTCTTAAGATGAACAAGGATCTGGGAAAACTCAATGCAACAGCTGCAAGATGAGGCAAAGAGAAAAAACGCAAGACTAGGAGTCAATGAAAGAGCAGGAGACAAACAAATAACATAAAAAGAATATCTGCAGAAATAATAGCAGAAATTTCCCAAGCATGGAAAAAGAATCTCATGTATAGTTAAATAAGGCATATAGAACTCCAACTAGCCATAACCAAAATAAAACAACACTCAAACATATAATAATCAACATTCCAGATATCCAGCAAAAGATAGAATATTAAAAGCTGCTAGAGAAGAAAAACAGATGAACTATAAAGAAAAGCCCTTCAGAATAACAGCAGAATTCCCAACACAAACAACCCAATTGAGAATGCATGGGAGCAAACGATCACAGTTCCTGAGACAAAACAGTTTCCAACCAAGATTGATGTATCCTGCAAAATTATCCCTCAAAGTTAAAGGAAAAATAAAATATTTCCACAAGAAAGAACAACAGAAGAATTTCATGATTGCCAAATGAACTTTAAAAAGACTACAAAAAATATTCTAGACAGAAAAAAAGGGACCATAATGTCAAGAACAACAATAAAAAGGAACCCTCAAGCAAAGCAAGCAATTAAAAAGTGGCAAAAGTAGGAAACCAACAGCAAATAAATAACATAACAAAGATAACTCAAAACAGAACAATTATAATCATTAATGTAAATGGCCTGAATTCACCAGTCCAAAGAAACAGACTGGCACAGTGGGTTAAAAAGCAAAATCCATTGATATGCTGTATACAGGATAAACATTTTGCTCAAAAGAAAATCCATAGACTGAAAGTCAAAGGATGGAAAACAATTCTCAATGGAACAGGAACCCAGGATAAAGCAGGGGTAGCTATTATGTTTGCAGACAATGTAAACCTCAAACTGAAAACAATCAAAAGAGATTAAGAAGGTCACTACATACTGGTTAAGGGGAAATTGCAAGAGGAAGAGATAACTATCATAAACATACATGCATTAAGTATAGAAGAAACAAACTATATAAGACAAATCTTAACAGACATGAAAAACCAAATAATTAATAACACTGCTGTAATAGGAGACCTCAACACCCCTTTGACACAAAGTGACAGGTCAACTAGAGAAAAAATCAGCAAAGAAATAACAGACCTGAACCAAAAGTACAAACAAATGGACTTAGTAGATGTAAACTGAGTGTTCCACCCTACATCAGAACATACATTTTTCCCAGCTGCGCATGGGACCTTCTCTAAAATAGACCACATTCAAGCCAATAGAGCACACCTACCTAAATGCAAAAGAACTGAAAGTATCCCATGCATATTATCTGACCACAGTGCACTGAAATTGGAATTTAATGATAAAAGGAACCCAAAAAACTTCATTAAAAATTTGGAAATTAAATAACAACCTCCTGAAAAACCAATGGGTCACACAAGAAATTAAAGAAGAAATTTAAAAATATTTACAAACAAACGAAAATACAAATACACCTTTACAGAATCTGTGGGATGCAATGAAATGTCTTCAGAGGGAAATTTATAGTGCTGAACTCACATATAAGGAAAAGAGAAAGAGAACAAATAAATAGTCTAATGCTGTACTTCAAACTTTTAGAAAAAGAACAAGTCAAGCCCAAAGCCAAAAGAAGCGAGGAGATTATAAATATCAGGGCAGAAATCAATGCAACTGAGACAAAGAAACTACTACAAAAAGTAAATGAATCAAAGAGTTAGTTCTTTGAAAGAATAAATAAAATTGATAAACCCATAGCCAACTGTATCAAAAAGAAAGAAAAAAAGCTCAAATTGATGTAATAAGGAATGAAAATGATGAAATAACTGCAGAACCTACAGAAAGTCAAAAGTTCATTAATACCCACTTGGAAAATCTTTACTCCCATAGGACAGAAAACTCAGAAGAAACAGACAGATTCCTAGAAATGTATGAATTACCAAAGTTGAATCAAGAAGATATAGAAATCCTGAACAACTCAATATCAATTAATGAGAATGAAAATATCACTCAAAACTTACCAACAAAGAAAAGCGCAGGCCCTGATGGATTCAAAGCAGAATTCTATAAAAAATTCAGAGAAGATTTAATGCCAACACTCCTTAAACTCTTCAATGAAATTGAAAAGTAAGCAAATCTGCCTAACCCACTCCTGGAGGCAAGCATTATACTGATACCAAAACCTGAGAAAGACCCAACCAAGAAAGAGAAATATAGACCAATCTCCTTAATGAACATAGAGGCAAAGACACTCAATAAAATAAAAGTAAATAGAATGCAGCAAATCAGAAAGAAAATAATACACAATGACTAAGTTGGATTCATTCCAGGAATGCAGGGATGCTTCAATATTCACAAATCAATTAACGTTATACAACAAAAACATGATCATCTCAATAGATGCAGAAAAAGCTTTTCACAAAGTTAAACATGCATTCATGATTAAAACGCTACAGAAAATAGGAATAGATGGTCTTTAACTCAATCTGATCAAAGCCATCTATGACAAACCAACAGCCTAAATCATACTGAATGGACAAAAACTAAAACCTTTCACTTTAAAGTCAGGAACAAGACAAAGATATCCAATTTCACCACTCCTGTTCAACATAGATCTAGAAGCACTAGCCAGAGCAATTAGACAAGAGAAAGAAATAAAAAGAATAAGGATAGGAAAGGAAGAAGTAAAACTATCACTATTTGCAGATGACATGATACTTTACATGAAAGACCCCAAAAACTCCACCAGAAGACTCCTTGAATTAATCAACAAATTCAGAAGTTTATCTGGATACAAAGTTAACACTCAAAAATCAATAGCATTCCTATACACAAAAAACCAAACAGACTGAGAGGGAAATTAAGGAAACCATAACTTTCACAATAGCATCCAAGAAATTGAAATATTTAGGAATAAATCTGACAAAAGGAGTCAAAGATCTATTCCATGAAAACTACAGTACTCTGGAAAAAGAGATCGAAGAGGATTTCAGTAAAAGGAAAAATATTTCTTGGCCATGGACAGGAAGAACCAACATTGTGATAATGGCCATACTACCAAAATTATTGTACAGATTCAATTCAATTCCCATCAAAATACAATCAGCAGGGGCTGGGGATATAGCTCAGTGGAATAAGCGCTTGCCCAGCAAGCGCAGGGTCCTGAGTTCGAACCCCAGTACCGCAAAAAAAAAAAAAAAAAAAAATACAATCAGCATACCTCACAGATTTAGAGAAACTCTTCCTTAAATTCATCTGGAACCAGAAGAGACCCAGAATAGCAAAAGCAATCCTGGACAACAAAGAAAGGTAGGTGTAATCACAAGCCCTGACCTGAATCTATACTACAAAGCTATTGTAAATAAATCAACATGGTACCGGCTAAAAAACAGACCTGAGGATCAGCGGAACAGACTGGAAGAAACAGCCACAGGCACAAATACACTCAGCCACCCAATCTTTGACAAGGGGGCCCAATAAGCTCACCTGAAAAAAAAAATAGCTTCTTTAATAAATGGTGCTAGAAAAATTGGCTTGCCACCTGCCAAAGACTGAAAATAGACCGAAATCTAACACCATCCACCAAACTGAAATCAAAATGGATCACAAATCTCAATAGTAAAACAGAAACAATAAATCTATTGGAAGAGAAAGTAGGTAAAAACATTGAAGACATAGAGGTAGGCAAGAGAGTTCATGAACAAAAATCAAACCACAGGGAAATACTTCAAAGAATGAACAACTGGTACTTCATCTTACTGAAAAGTTTTTGCACATCTAAAGAAATCACCACCAGAGTAAAAAGAAAACCAACAAATTGGCAAAAAAATTTTAGCTGGCTGTCCCTTGGACAAAGTTCTTCTATCAAAAACATATAAAGAATTAAAAAACATCACCCTCCCCAAATTCAAAGACCCAGTCCTAAAATGGGCATCTGAGATGAGTACACACTTCTCAGATAAACAAACACAAATGGCAAATAAATACATGAGAAAATGTTCAACATCATTAGTCATTCAAAATACGCAAATTAAAACAACATTGAGATTTCATCTTACCCCAGTAAGAATGGCTAGCATTAAAAATCAACCAATAAATGCTAGGCTGTGGAGAATTAGAAACTCTTCTCCCCTCCTGGTGGGAATGCAGACTGGTGAATCCACTGTGGAAATCAGCTTGGGGATTCCTCAGCAAACTAGGTCTAGAGGTCCCATTCAACTCACCTATTCCCCTTCTGGGTATATTCTCTGGAAGATCTGAAAACATCGTTATCACAGCGATATACGTGTACCCATGTTTATAGCAGCACAACTTGTACTAGCTAAATCATGGAAGCAACCCCAATGTCGATCCACTGAGGATTGGACAAAAAAATTATGACGTTTTTATATAATGGAATATTATTCAGCTACAAAGAAAGATAAATTTGAGGCTTTTATAGTTAAATGGTCACAACTAGAGACTGTACTCTTTTTTTTAATAAAAGCACAAAAATATATTAACAGACAAATTAGCATAAAAAATAATACAATCACAACTGCTCTACAGACAAGGTGACATGATCTCAACAGTGGTTATTGCTTTATCCATTGATATCTTCGAAGTGTAAATATATGAACCCATATACGGACATGCAAAATTGGTCAGACAATTAATCCTCTCAACAACAGAAAAACACAAAAAACAAAAAAACTAAAGTCAGAAAACAAAACAGGCAAAAAACAACAACAACAACAAAAACCCACCAATAGTTGCTGCTTTGCATATTGATATCTTCGAAGTGTGTGTTCAGGATAACACATATAGACATACAAGATTGATCAAAAAACCCGTCATCAATTATTCCTTAGCATTAAGTGATATAATACAGTAATAGAACCATGTTAGCCCTCCTGCATATGTATATTCATATATACATACATACATTTTTGTCTCTTTCTTTTCTCCTTTCCATCGTCCCATCTGTTCTTTGTTTTTGAACAGATTTCCTTCATGTCTCTTAGTTTGTATTCCCACCCTCGGTTTCTTACACCAGTGATACAATACGTTGCCTGCACATGTATCACTGATTTATTTCACTTATGAGTATGGACTCCAGTTTTGACCACTTGCCTACAAAGTCCCCAAAACTGTCTTTCTTTATAGCTGAATAATATTCCATTATATAAAAATGCCACAATTTTTTAATCCAGTCTTCTGTGGATGGACACTTGGGTTGCTTCCACATTT
>PVLD010025527.1:0-23601 GCA_004027595.1 Dinomys branickii
GAGGGAAAATGACGTAGGGGGTGAAGTGAGGGTAGGAGGGGAAGTAAGACAACAGAGAAAGTAGGGGGCAGGAGAGGAAGAGGGGGCAGGAGAGAAAAGAAACATGACAAGCAGAGGATGAGGGGAAGTAGGGCAAGAGGGGAAGTGGCAGGTAGGAGAATTCAGGGGCAAAAGGGGAAATGGGGAGGCAGATGCTGCTGGAGGGATATGTCCCCCTCAGTCCACTTTCCCTCAAGGGTTGTGGCCCGTGTGTTCAGGCAAAGGGGTTGCATGAATCAGCTTTCAGTCGCTGGGACAAAACTCCTAAGTATAACAGTAAAACTGGAAAGATGTACTTTGGCTCACGGTCTCAGAAGTTCTGTCCCACGATTGCCTGGCCCCACTGCTCTGCGGCTGTGGGAAGGCAGACGTGACGGCAGAGAGCACATGGTGGAGCAAAGCAAGTCACCTCACAGCGGACAGGAGACAAAGAAAGAGGAAGGGTCTAAGGACAAGATATTGTCCACAAGGGCACAGCCCAGGACTGACTCCCTTTAACTAGGCCCGCCTTCCTAAGTTTCCGTCGTCTCTGAATAAAGTCCTCAAACCGTGACTCCATCAGTGGGTTAATTCACTGATGAACACAGAGCCTCGAGATCCAATCACCTTATGGAAGTCTGGCCTATAACTGCCCTGCTTTGCAGAGCGGGTGACCATTAACTGTGGCATGTCAGCTTGACTTGATTAGAACCACCAAGCCAAGCAGCAGAATTCCGGGTGTGTCTGTGGATAACTGACAGGCCAGCAAACTCAGTGGTGAGGAACTCAGTGGGAGTTCTGGGGTCCCACGCTGTCCTTCAGCACGAAGGAAGGAAATGTCCTTTTTTGGAAAAACTTGGCTTTGCCACCACTTGGGGGTGTTGGCCTCCATTCTCTTGAGCCTCCCAACTCAGGCTCGCACTAGTGGCTCTGCAGCGAGCTGGCTGTCTGGTACACAGTCTGCCGCTTTGGGTTCTTCCCTCTCCCACCCCACAGATGACTGTCATAACTCTTCCACTTCTGATCCTGTAAGCCTATGCGGGAAGTCTCTCTGCATAACAGTGCATATATCTTATATTGATTCTGATCCTTTAGAGAACTCTTTTTTTTTTTTTTTTTTTGCGGTACTGGGGATCGAACTCAGGACCCTGCGCTTGCTAGGCAAGTGCTTATTCCACTGAGCTATATCCTCAGCCCTTAGAGAACTCTAACTGATATAGAGAACTTCTTTTTTTGTACCGGAAATCGAACTCAGGACCTTGCACTCGCCAGGCAGGTGTTTGTGCCACTGAGCTATATCCCTGGCCCTAGAGTACATTTTAGATTCAAACCATAACAAGCAGCCATGGACAGTCACTATGACTCAGTTTCTTAATGTATCAAATGAGGGCACAGAAACTCCAAATAGGATCACTGCACATTCCATACTGCAGGTAGTCACTGCCCTTCACATCCTGCCCCAAAGTACAGATACCCAGCCAAACAGCACTCAATGCTTGAGGCCAGGCCTGCATCAGCACATCCACTTGCTCTGCTGACCAAGACTCCCTGCCCTTGGGGAAATATGTTCCTTGGGTGGCATAAATTAAGATTGATTATTTGAAGTCACAGTAGTGGGAAATCTAGAGAACTCTTCTGAAGCTTCCTTTTCATAGAACCAAGGAGCCTGGAAATCTATCACAGGATGAAGCACTTGGACATGCTCAGAACCAGTCAAGAATTAATCAGTGCTGCCTCTGAAGGTCTGCTCACTCCTGGGAGGTCCGCAAGCCCCAAGCCCAAGGACCAGTGGGATCTGCCACTTACCATGTCAGAACCCAGCAGTCTGTGTGCCTGTTAGAGTTCGGAAGCATTTGCCTCAGGCCACACCACCAGGAGCTTGCCTTGCTGCCTGGGAGAGGCCAGTCCTGTGTTTAAAACAGGGCTATGGCTATCAGAGGTGATTGTTACCCCAACCTCACTCCAGGATTTAAGTAGCCACAGCACCTGCCTACCATCAACTGCAAGCAGAGGCTGCATCTAACCCAGGGGAAGTAGCTAGGCATTACCTGTTTCCGCTCTCTTCCCAGCCACACAGGAGCCCCAGCATGCAGCACCACACTGGCTTACATGGGCAGTGATCAGAGCAGGGTCCTACTTGCTGGACTCCAGGAGCCACTGACCACCCAAGAGCACCGTGCTTTGTGGTTCTGGTTAGAACTCACGGTCGGTGGCGCTTCAGTAAGGTGCCTCCAACATACACCAAATAAGCCTTTCTGTTCTGCCCACTTGGCTCTTCTGCCAGTTCTGCTGCAACCCAGGACCTCTTAGAATTTCATGGCCCTGGCATACCCAGGGCACAGTCCCAGAAACTTCCCCCACCTGGACCTCAGCTCTACCTCCTTAAGGCTGAGAGCTTGCAGAAGCTGTGACTCAAGCCACAAGCAGGCAGCCCACTACTCTGAAGCAGAGAGGAGAGCACCTAGGAATGAGCAACTGCGGCAACAGCAGAGGCAAGGGAGACGGTTGAGGGGCCACCAGCCGGATCTCTGATCAGATCACTCTGGAGTGTAGAAGGTACACAAGGACACTGGTCAGAACCCCTCAGGCCTCTGAGGCATCCAGCCCCAGGGTCCTGGGGTCTATAGGCAGCCCACAGCAGACTCTGCAGCAGCCCAGGCCCGGGGCCAGCCAGAGGGACAGGGTACCTGTATCAGCAGAAGGGTATGTTGCAGCCAGAGAAGGGGTATCTCCTGTAGCACGAGCAGTATGGGCAAGACATCAGGAAGCACTTTCAGAGAAGCTTTCTTCCCATCAGTCGCCTGCATAGGAGGCTGGTGAAGGGCACTTTGGAGCACAAAGCAGCCTGCAGAGCAGCGGCAGCCAAGCAAGGCACACACATGGACACAGGAGCCTGTTGGGCCCCAGATGCTACATCCGCCCATGGTCTCCTGGGGAATGTTGAAGCTCCTGACAGGGAGATTTAACCAGGAGGAACTTCAGGAGAGGAAAGTCTGTGTAGCTGGAGAGGGGGCACATCCAGAGAACAGTGGGTCTAGGGTTAGACAGGGCCTCAGAGTGAGGAGCTCAGGTCCGAGTTGAGGGTATATTACACAGGTGTCAGGAAGCCAGAAGGCTGAGAGTAGTGTCCATTAGTCCCTGTGACCTGGCCACAGAGGCAGGACAGAAAGAGAAGAGAATCGGGTGTGCTCAGAGAATTGATCCAGGAACAGGAAACTGTCCTGTTCTGCCAGGACAGAGAAATCAGGACATAGAGGCAACTGCCCAGCAGGAGAGATGAGAAGAGGGTGGGCAAAGGTGAAGACCAGATACACAGAGCAATGGGCACACAGAGGGCTGGAAGATTTAACACAGAAATGGACCCAGACAAAAGCACGTGTGTCAACAGAGGACCTGGGGGCAAAGAAGAAACAAAGGCAGAGCCTAGATGAGCTCGACAGACAGACAGACGGACAGAGAGAGGTAAGGGAGAGAGAGAAAAGGAGAAAGGCTGTTACAGACGTAGACACACGGACACATCAATATACGCAGAGACAGACACACGGAACGCAATGCCACAGACACGTGTGGCACGCACAGACAATACTCAGAAAGCACACAATACCCAGACAGGCATACACTGACGGGTACACAGAGACACACAAACACACACACACAGACCTCCAGGGCTTCTAAGAGTCCCCTCCAGGTCAGTAAGAAGATGAACAGCTACTGGAATCTCCCCAACTGTCCCCGTCACCACCTTCCACCCGCAGGGATCACACCACATTTGCGTGCACATGTGCATGTACACACACATGTGAGAGAGCTGCCCCACTCCGGGCTCTGTATAAGTGGCTTTGGAATTGTGCTCCCAGAACAGATGGCCTCAGAGATAAAGCCGCCAGGCGCCTAGATGGAAAGCAAGCCGCAGACCGTTGCCATGGCAGGCGGGACTGGCAGAGCACGCTTATTAGCCAGCAGAGCGAGGCCCACAGAAGTCAAGATGAATTCCTGGGGAGGGGTACCCCACTGAAGAGCCCAGGACGGAAAGACCCTCACTCGCGTGACCCTGTGGTGTCAAGAATGCAGCTGGGCAGTGGGCACCAGGCTGTGGTGCGGGGACAACAGTGCTGATCTGACCATGGCGGGAGGAATGCCTCTTCCAAATCTCCCAGCATGGTACCAGGGTCCTGGGACACACTGATCAGGGGTTGTTCCAGCCATCCCCAGCACAGAACCAACCCAAGAGTCAGCATGAGGCCATGCAGCCCTCTGGAGTTCCGGGATGACACTAGTGTCCATGAAGGAGTGACCTTAGAACTCCAGACCCTGTGTTCAAGATGCCCCCTTCCCAGCTGGGCTGAGAATCTAGAGAAGGAAGGAGCAGCCCCTAAACAAGATGAGGGGCTGAGCCGGCTCTGCCATCCTCCAGAAATCTTGAGACCTGTAAAACCCACGTGTACATACCACATCTGGAGCCAGGTTAGACATCCCAACAATCGTAATACCCACAGCCAGCCGCCAAGGAGCAAGGACAAGAATACCTCCGTATCTACCTAACCCCTTTCTCCAGGGAGCCCCCAGAGCGACCCTGCAACTCAACACTGTGTGTGGCTCAAAAGGGCAAAGGGCCCACAGCTCTTGGGGCAGAGGCAGGAAGGGAGACCAGGACTGCCTAGCACTAAAGCTAGATCTGTGCTTTCTACACCAGAGAGGAGCCCCAGGGCACTTTCCTCAACTGGGAACTCAGGAAGTAAAGGCGCAGATCAGAAAGCGTCCTATGCTAGGCTCCAAGGAAGGTCAGAGCCAGACAAAGTCCCAACCCTGAACTGAGCAGAAGGCATCTAATGGTACACAGTTCAGGGTGAGCTGGGATGCAGAAGGGTGCCCTGGACAGGTACCTGAAGGACACACCCACCAGAAAAAGAAGGACCACTGGCCTCAGGCCTCCAGAGCCTTGGGTCTAGTCAGCCAGGACAGCCCAGCCTGTCCAGTGGGTCTGAACTAGGCTAAGCCTAATAGCTCTGTCCAGGACCTCAAGGCCACACCTTCCCCAGATCCCAAGCCAATACAAGCTCCAAACCAGGTACGGTAGTACATACCTATAATCTCAGAAGGCGAAGCAAGGGTGAGTTCAAGGCCATCCTGGAATACATAGTGAGACCCAGTTTTTTAAAAAATCTTCAGCTATCCCAGCCTTCACGTTAGAATACCTTAAAATCTAAAAACCTCAGAGCCCCATACTGCCCTCCCACAACTACATACACATATACATATACACATACTATATACACATATGTATACAGTGCACATACATGACATACACACATGTATACACATATGATATGCACTGCAGATGTACACATACATATGTGTATACGCATATACATAGTTACACATCACGTATACATACCACATATATATACCATGTGCACATGTGTATAGATATATACATGCCACATACATACATGTGTATACACAATGCACATATATGCTTATGCATAGCACACAGACCTCATATATATGCACAAATACACAAAACATATGTGTATATAAACATACCACATATATATACTGATACACACATGCATGCATGCACATATACATGCATAGCTTATGTAAATATATGTATACGTACATGTCATGTGTGTGTGCATATGCACATGCATTATGCACCTTCCCATATACAAGAACCTGAGCCTGCTGGATGAAGCCGAGATGAGCCACAACAGCCTTGAGCCTACTGAGCACCTGTATGTGAGCACATCAGGCTTGTTGATATAACTAAGAAAATGCAGGAGCCACGGTGGGGTACGGTTCACTGGGAACCTCTAGTCAAGAGCCCTGCATGCCTCTCCCTCCCTGACCCTACTCCACTCTTCCCAAATCCATGAATGGTGTCATTCCAGCCCCGTACACAAGGCTTCTCTGAGTCTGGAAGGAAGAAGGAAAGCTGGCAGAACAGGCTCCCCCCGACCCATACCCTGGCACAGGAGCAAGACAGAAACCCCAAGGAGGCAGCAGGGAGTGAAGCCTGTGTTCAGAGCGACCATTGTCCTACCACCTGCACCTCCTGCCCTGGCCACCCCCCCCACATACTCTGCTGTATGAGACACCTGTATGCAAATTCCATGGTGGGAGGTGGGGGTGCAGGGTAGTGAGCAGACCAGGCCCAAGCAGGGTCCTGAAGAGAAGAGCAGGGAGGAGATGACTTCAGGGTGTCAGCTGTGAGCTGAGGGTGGCCACAGGTCCCAGAGGAATAAGCAGGACATGGAGAGTAGCCTGTGGAAGCAGGGGAAACCCTGTATCCAGAGCCTAGGAGCCCATGGCCCTCTTCTGAAGCAGGAGCTGCCAATCTGAGGAACATGGTGTGTCAAGCACAGCCCCACAGTGGACCTGGGTTCATCACTGTGTGACGCTTGTGTGCTGACCCCTACGTTCACACAGCAGTAAAGTCTTTCTGGAACCAAGGTATTAAACCTTTCAATTTGCTTGGAACAGTAATGATAAGCAATAGTGTCAGAGGAAGCGACCATTAATTGAGCTTCTGGCAGGCAGCGGCTGTCAAGTGTCTCAGCAGATCATCACAGAGCTTTGAGGTAGTGGTTGTACCTGTTTTATGGGCTCAAAGAGGTTAATGGGCTTTTCTGAGATCCCACGCATGAGCTATGCAGGAATAAAGCCACAGTGGAGCCCCATCCCTGGTACACAAAGTCCCAGGCCCTATACCCCATTCACCAAGATGGATTTAGAGGCTCAAAGCCACTAGACATCCTGTAGCATCACATAATGCACAGGAACGTCCATAGCCTTCCATAGAGCCCATATGGAGACCCACAGGTCCACACAGTACTCAGGGTCAAGGGTAACTGAGACATGCACCATCCCCTCACTGTGGCCGCTCTTGCCTTGTGCTCCCCTCAATTTGTCTGATTCTGAGAGGGACCCAGAAATATGGGGAATAACCTGCCACTTGCTTCCAATCACAAAACATCCTAGACAGCCCCACAGGCACCTCACTGAGGAGGCAGCCTGCAACCTCACACTGCTCCACCGTCTCCCTTTGTTCACTGAATGCTCATCAGTCCCATGTTTGGGAAAAAAACCTTAATCTCTGTCATTGTCACACAGAAGGCAGGTGCCAATGGCCTCTGCAGGAAAAAGAATGCGATTTTTGCTTTCAGGTTGAAATTGCCTTGTGTATCTCCAACCTCAGTATCTCTGGCCTAGGTGCGTGAAATAGCTGTAGCTCGGGGCTGGGGTCAGAGTGAGGACGTAGGCACGAGTGAGAACACCAGCTGTGGGCCCAATCCCCAGCCACACTTCCCCAGAGCTCATCCGTGACCAGGTTCAGCGACAGACATTCTTGGCTGTGGGAACTTGCTTGGTTGCCCACCCCGACTCACACTTCCCCTGTTCAGTCACCTCCCCTCTTGACCAGAGGTCTCATAAAACACCCCTGGACGTTTCAGGCTCTTCATGGACTCTGCTTTCTGAGGCTTTATGCCCAGCACTGCCAACTGCCCTGAGGAGCTGTCCCCCACACCCACAGCTGAGTTCTCCACCTGTTCCCAGGCCCCAGAGCGTGTCCCACAAGGTGCTTCCAGCTGTGCACTAGCCCTGCTTGGGGCAAGGCTGGCACCCTTGTTCCTCCTGCAACCTTGAGCAAAATTAAAATCCGAAGTCCATTCACCATAAAACTGAAAGCCTGAGAAGAGTCAGGAAGTGAACTCAGGCCTTCCGCTGCCAGAGAGCAAACATTTGCCTACTTGGATCTTCAGCCTCAAGGTAGGAACCAGCAGATGCCCCGTGTGCCCATGTCTGTATGCACACACTATCCCTGCACCCTGAGGGTGAAGGGAGCTGAGAAAGTCCAGGAGCTCCAGGTCCAGCCCCTCACCATAACAGACCCCTCAGATCAGCCCTAGTAGCATCCATCTCCTAAAAATGTGCCCAAACCTGGGCCAAGGTGGAGTCCTTCTCAAACTATGAGGCTCCCTCAAGACGGGCTGAGTAGCCGGGTGTGGTAGCACACGCTTGTAATCCCAGCACTCAGAAGACTGAGGCAGGAGGATCGTTGCGAGTTCGAGACCACCCTGGGCTACAAAGTGAGCTCAAGGCCAGCCTGAACTGCATAGGGAGACCCTGTCTCAAAAAAAAGAAAAAGAAACACGATGGGCAGAGTAGAGCTCCAGATCAGAGCTTCTGGGGACCCCAATTCCTTAGGCTTTTGACGCTGTGGGCTCTGTACAAGTGCCCTTCCTTCCTACAGAGCCAGGCCGCCCTCGTAAGGCCCAAGCTATCTCAGCTCTTTGCACTTCACTGAATCTCTCCACTGCAAGCTGCTGCCACTGTTTTGCCCTCTGCAAATGATGAGCCAAACTATATTCATCTTCCTGCTTCTGTTCGGTGATTTTTCGTATTTATCCTGCAGTGCGGGGCCATTTGGTTGGAAAGGGCTCTGTCAGGAAGTGAACACTCTGATGGAAGAGATCCTGTACCTTCCCCTCATCTGATCCTGGCTATGCAGAGCCCTCAGCAGAGCTGGACAGGAGCAAGAAGTTGTCCCAGAGGAAGGAGAAGGGAGGAAGGAGGAAGGGTTCCAGCAAGCCTGACCCAGGCCTCCCAGGAACAAGGAACTGGCACCCAAGGTGGGGAGAGAGTTTTATGGAACTGGATGATTCCAATGTGAGGGTTTTCTGAGATCTTAAATGACATTCCTCCAGCTAGGACATCTTTAAGCTGTATGGTTTGAACTAAACTGCATGACCCCACAAGTCTGGAGGTCCCTGCCTGTCCTGCTGAGCACCAACTCCTTGGGAGGCCCCTGAGCACTGCTTGGTGTGGCACAGAGTGTGGACACTTTCATGAATTTGTGTCCAGTGTGCTGGCCAGTGATGGCTCCTTACATGAGCTGCTAGGGCCTGGGGAAAGGTGCTCTCCTACACCGACATTTGCCACTGCTCTGTCCTGCCCGTCCTGTTAGGCCCCTCACTTGAAGAAGAAGGCTGCAGAACTTCCCCTCTGCTTCCTGAGTTCTACCACAGTCGGAGCCACTCCCTCTTTCCATCCTCTCCTGCCATCTCCTGTGCCAATCCTGATTTGCTGCTCTTTGGGACGCTCCTTGCAGCTCCTTGGTGACCCTTGTCAAAGCTACAATAGCACAAGTCACTGAGTCACCATCTGCCTAATACAGGCCAAGGCAAGGGGCCAGGTGGGTCTGTCCCTCCAGTGCTTCACTCAGAGCCTGCAAGAAAATCACAGCTGAATCCGGAAGGAAGAACACAGGAAGGATGCCTGTCACCCCCCACATCTCGGGGAGGCTAGCTTGGCGGGGGTGTCACTGAGGAGGCTCAGAAAACAGGCCTTCTTTGAGAGGCTGGGGGAGTAGGGAGGGGTGGGCCGGAAGATAGAGTCTTACACAAAGGGCTGTCTGCACCTGCCCAGAGCCCCAAGTGAGCAAGCCTGGGAACACACCCCAGGCAGCAGACTGGGGCGCCTAAGAGGGGCCAGGGGTCTGCATCCCTGGGCAGAGGGACAGTGCAGCTCAAGAGCTTGGCATAGACATGCTGTAGGCAGCAGAAATCCAGTCTCACTGGCACCACCTTCCCCTGGTATGCGGAGATCTCCTGCGGAGAGGCTCCCTGCCCCACTGAGGGTGCCAGGCCCTTATCAGAGCTGTGGGTGGCTACAATACACAGACCAATTGATGCCGTTGCTCAAGACTCTGAATTCACACCTGGCACCATCACTCAGCGCTGAGCTTCTAACTAGCACCCAGCCTTTGTCTCCTCACAGCAGCCCCAAGACCAGACCCCAGACCCTTCAGTATCAGGGTCCCTGAGAAAAGGCCTGCCTGGGCCATTCTCTAGGAGAAAGAATCCAGTAGGACGAGAAGGATGGACAAGGCTTGGGAGGTCCCCACAGCAGCTGCCAGGCTGGGGGAGTAGGGGCGGGGTAGGGAGAGCACTCAGCATCTGCCTGCAGTAGCCTTCCCGCTACTTCTCCCTAATTGCTTTAAAGTTGTACTAATTGAGATGATTGAAAATGGGAGAGGGTCCCAGAAGCCAGCTGCCCATCCTCCAACCAAGCAGACAAAGCAGAGTGGAACCCCCCAGCTGCCCAGGGCCCCAGCCAAGGCGGCAGTTTGTGCGCTGACAGGCCCAGCCGAGCCCCTTGCCAGATTTGAGGCTGGAGCTGGTAGACAGAGAAAGAAGAGTCTAAGTTCAAGCCAAGTATCCAACCACAGGATGGGACACCGGTAGGACCTGGGTGTGAGGAGACAGAGCCTTCAGCTAACTTATACACATAGAATCCACGCCATGTCCCATGACCACCACCAGGCCCCTAAGCTGCCAGCTGCAGAGCCTGCTAATCCAGATGCATCCCACAAACATCAGCCTTGCTGTACCAGAGTTCCATTGAACAAGGGACACTGTAGGCAGTTCCTGTGTGCCTGCTGCCTCTCAGTGCAATTATGACACATAGGTTCTCTGCCAGCCAGAAAATCCCCAACACAGGCTGGGACCAAGTCCTCCTCTGGACCCTAAGAGCAGAAGGACAAAGTGTAAGCAACCTTCTCCAACTCCAGACAAAAGCAGGTCTTGGGGTTTTGACTCTCCAACAAAGCAGTAGGCAAGCTTCCAAATCTTCTGCCTGCACACAGCCTACAATGTCCTTCTGAAGCCTCCGACATATACCAAATGTCCAAAACTGCTGGCTTAGTCCAGTGGAGGGCACATCCTGCTCCCACAGCTGGGAGAAGCCAGAGAGGCCTGGGTAGCACCGCTCCAGTCCTGCCACAAGAGTCCTGTTGGACACTGGCCCTGAACAGCACTGTAACTCTGCACTTCTGCTGACCATCCCTCCAGGCTTCCATGGGTCGTCAGGGATCAAAGGTGATCAGCTTGAGCCTGATGCAGATCCAAAGCATTAGAGGCTTCTGTCATTTGCATAGCGGCACAGACGGCGCAGAGCCTTCGGTCTCCTTGGTGAAGCCTTGTGCAATCTTTTCTGTGCCACACTACACACGAAATCACCAAATTACAGACGAGCCCTTTGTGATCCTCCATGTGACAGTCGGGTTCTTCGGAGCTTCTCTTTCTTTCTTGGAGGTGGGAGGGGAGGAGCAAGGTGTTGTCCTGTTCTTTATTTGTATTTTGGTCCCAAAATGTAAATACAATTTTCTATGTTACTTTTTTGCGGTAACTACCAAGATGAATATTTTAATTAGATAAGTTATACAAAAACAAAACTTCCCATGTCTAAATAAAAAAACAAACACCAAAGGTGATCAGCTTGAGCCTGAAGAAGATCCAAAGCATCAGAGGCTTCTGTCATTGGCCCCAGTGTCCAGTGTCCCCCACCCACAAGCCTCCAGTCCCAGTGTTGGGTCCAGTCTTTCCTTGGAGTACACCTCTGTGAAAAGACACCCTAATGTCATTTCTCTCCAGCCAGTGTCTATCAAGACACTTGCAATCCATCACAACAGCTGTAACAATGCTTGACCTCAAGAATGGAGGAGTTGGTGGGACAAGCAGAGCTAAGCATGGAGGGGAGGCCCCTGAGGGACATTTGAGGGGCTCTGTCCTCAGGAAGTTCTCAGCCAATTTCTCTGTCCTAATACACTAAAGAGGGCTCCTGATTAGTCACCTTCAGAGAGATCAGAAACAAGGCCTGGGGCACCCCTACCCGTAAGTGATCTAAGAGGCAGGGAAGTGCCCCCAGACTGTCCTCTCTCTCTCCTCCCTTCACACCTACATGTACAGAAATCAAGGCTGATCCAGGCAAAAGCAGATCTGAGGTTAGACTCCCACAGAGCTGCTTTGTTGCTACACCTCCAACGCCCCAGTGGGCACTCTGGCACACAGATGCACCACAGAATAGCTGCCTGTATTCAGAGTTGCACACAGCACACCACGACATATGCATGTGCATTTGCAAACACAAGTACAAGTACATGCAGCCAATTTTATCCCAATACCCCTAAGCCAGAAGTCCAGGTCTGTGACCAGAGCTATTTCCTGGTCTCAGAAGTGAGGGGGTGCAAAAGAGCCTGAGCATACAGTGGGCAGCTCTTCCAAGTGGGGAGCAAAGCCTCAGCCTGCCACCAAAGTTTGGTAATGTCTCCCCAGCCTTCCTCTCCAGAGCTAGCAGGGGCTCCCTTCAGAGGGACCCACACATAGTCACAGTCACCACTTATACACAGTCATGACACAAGTTTTACATGAACATACATGCCACTGACACACCACTTTCACACATATGCACATATACACACATGAGCACCCCATATGTACACATACATGTGCACCGCTCCTGCACATATATATGCATATATGCCCACACACTGCACATAGAGACCTTGTGGATACATATACACACCACTCACACACACGTGTGTGTGTGTAAAAGTATATATGTGAGCATATGTATAAACATATAGGTATATGAAAACACCACACATATCCACATATGAACACGCATGCGCACCACTCATGTACATGCACATATGCACACCATTCGTACACACATATACACATAAACATGTATGCAACACTCATACATATGCATGTGCACTGTAAGCATGCCTTTACACATGTGAATTCATGAGCACACATGTGTTCCTGTGCCCATAGGCACACGTTATATGCATGAATTCACATGTGTGCACTAACACACATGCCCACTAATGATTATGTCACAAAGGTGGGTGTTACTAAGTAGGACAGAAAACCTGAATCCAAAGTCTCTGGTCCCCACCCACCTGAAGTCCTCTGTCAGGGATCCAGTAAACCAAGTCCAGCGTGTGACTTCCTTCCACCCTTGAGGCTACCCTCCACAAGACTACCCTGCCACAGGAACATGGGAGAAAGTTAGCCATGACTGGTAAACAAATGAATAAGTGCAAGCCCTGTCTCAGTACTCTGTGAGGCACTGCGAGCTCACAAGGAGCCAGGTGGACACCAACAAACAAACACCAGGTGCTAAAGACAAAGACTGATGCTCTCACCTGAGACAGGGAATATAGCCCTGGGGACACAGGTTTGTTTCCTGTAATTCCTAGTCTTGTGAGGAAAAACCCAGGCAAGCCAAGCAGGCTGGGACAAAGGTGGGGAGGAGACAAGGCTTCCAGGGTGATGAGGCTTAGGAGCGAGAGGAAAGAACGTGGTCAGGAGAGCCCAGCAGGGTGGCACAGGCTCCCTGGCCTGGAGGACAGCTGCAAGGCAGTCACCAAAGCATCAGGTTGTGAAGTGGGAAGGCAGGAGGTGGAGAGAGGTAGCTGGATAATGAGCTGATTGGCAAACAAGTAAATAGCAATTGCTTGATGAAAAATGTTTACGGTGCAATTAGCAGCTGTGCCATAAATAAAACTTTAACTCTGTTTGTTATGAACTGGTTGAGCCCCAGGAAACAGCACTTTATGACTGAGCTGGCCTCTGCTGCTGTACACTTCCGAAACATCTTTGCTGATGCATGATTCAGCAGCTTCTCTGGTCCATTTTCACTAATTCCCCCAATGAGTTCCCTTCTGGGAGAACATTCATAAGTCAGATTCATTTATAAGTCCAACAGAGTGACCCTTATACACCTTTGACACAAATGTACAATGTGAAGCATAAAACAACCAAACCTCCAGACCACCACCACTTTTCCTCTTGCTCTGGACATCCTGGGCTCTGACTGAGTGGTGTACTACTGTACACCATCAAACTACAGTAAGCGCACGGCAGCACAGCTCTGACATGATGTCCAGCAGACACACGAGCTATTTTCATGACTTGTTCACATCTGCGTAATGCAAGGTCCATTCATGTCTGTGTAAGTTCCCAACCCAAATGTTCCTAAGTTGGTACCTGATTCTTGAAACCTGGAAGGAGAGGGAATCAGCACTCCCCAGTCCGTGTATTACCTCTGCCACCCAGTCACTGTAGAGTAGACAGTAGCAGGGCTGGAGGTACAGCTCAGTGGGCTAAGTGCTTGCCGCTGAGCACTAGGGCCCTGAGTTCGATCCCCGGTCCCGGAAAAAAAAAAAAAAAAAAAAAGGGGGAACCATCGGATGGTTCCTTCTTTCCGTTTACCGCTGAGTAGACAGTAGCATGTCTCAGTGTGGGCCCTAGCTCTGAGTAGTGGCCTCTGCCAGCCAGAACCACTCAGTCCTGGACCGGCCCGGACAAAAGAGTAGGAGCACCTGGTCACCAGAGAAGGAGGAAGTGGGGCCTGGAGCCACTCCCTGATCCACCCCTCTTCTGAGGCTCTCCTTCCTACAAAATGCTGCTAGAACCCTCAAAGTCCTCCTCTGCCCAGCTCCCCTCCCAGCTCACTGTCCACCTGATCTGGGGTGAGCATCCTTCTACACATTGCCTTCTCATCATATCCCCAGAATCTTTTGTTGACTACATTTTTTTTTTTTTTGGTACCAGAATCAAACTCAGGACCTCGCGCTTGCCAGGCAAGCACTATACCACTGAGCTGTATCTCTGTCCCTGTTGATTAATTTTTAAGCATTAAGATGCTCAGACACATAGAGAGCATCCCTGAAATGGGTTTGTATCATCTCTGTATGTTTTCAGAATTTTGATATCTACCCATGCGTCAAGAGACAACACTGAACTTGTTTTTAGATTAAACTACTGCATTCATACAGAACAACCTCTGCGAGCTGCATCTGTGACTCAACATCAACAGCGAAGTTTGTCTGAGTTGATTTGACTGATCTTAATCCTGTGTACTGAACCCAGGAACAGAGCACAACACTGTGCTTTCCTTCTGGGGGATACAGATGTGCACCTTTTTGTCATTCCAAGCACATTTTGATGGCAGGGTACCCTGCAGCTGGGTGCCTCAGCCCAGGTTCTCCAAAGCACCTGAGAGACAGCTGAGGGACACCACTACTCAATGACTTGCCAGTGCTTGAAGCATTCAAACTCCAGGGTTTCCCATAACTTGTAAGATGGGATGACTTTTCATACTATCTAGAGCAGAGACAGCCTTGTGGATGAGGAGGAGATGCCACACACTCACGTTCCTCATCTGGTGTGCAAGAACCTGGAACTCCCAGGGCATGAAGGATGAAAGGGTAGAAGGGGCCCTGGGGCCCGGGACACTCTCCACAGACTAAGGAATCCCACTGATATGGCTCTTCCTACTCAGGAAGGGTCACCAGTGCCAAAGTCTCCTGCTTCTCAGACACAGTTCTGTTCCTGCAGGCTACCTCTTCAGAGGTGGGGTCCCCAGGAGTCCCCAGAAATGTTTTCCCACCTCCGTTCTTCTGGAGAAGCTCGTCTCTGCTCAACCCTGGTGACTGTGTTTATTTGGTTGTGGTTTTCTTGCTGATATACGACAGTTTCTCCCCATTATCTTGGGACTAGGCCTCCCTGATAGTGTGCATTACAAGCACCACACCCAGCTGTGGTTCTTCGCTCTCCTTCAGTGAGAACCTTTGCACCTTAAGCCCTGAAACTGCATGTGAAGCTGCATCTCTTCTCTGCTTGTGATGTTACCCCTGCCCTTCCACCAGGCTCCAGGCCTCTTTTAAGAAACCCAGCCACTCCCTAGTGCAGCCCTTTGCTGCTTCCCACTTTCAGACAGTTTCCTTTAGAATTCACTTCCATCATGGAAAGGACAGAGCAGTGTCAAAACGGAGGAAAGCGAAGCACCTTTTACGGCCCCAGATTTGCATGGTCTGCTCCATATCGCCTCTCCAGGCAGCCTGGAAAGGCAAGCAGCCCATGTGTGTCCACCTCTCCCATCAGGAAGGGTGCTGTGGTAGTCAGGCTTTATAAGGGGATATATTTAATACAGGACACATAATTTAGAGGATTATTTTGTAATATTCACACAAAAAGTTCAAATGCAGAAGAGCATCAGAGATCTGTCCACACACTAGAGACACAAAGAAGTCAGCTGAGGGCCCGGATCTCGTGGTAATGGCCTGCACATGTCCAGGTGAAGACCTACGGCTCATGGCAATGTCTTCCAGCTAGAGTCCTGGAACCCACAACAATGTCTCAAGCAAGTGTATATCAAGGATCTGCCCTGGGAAGGCGCAAAGGTCAGTGGAGGAAGCTAGAAAGTCTGCACCAGCAGGATAAAGGATCTGCACTGAGGGAGCTGAACTGGAGCCAGGAAGTGACAAACCAGCGTTCCCCAGGAGTGAACAGCAGCCATCCTCAGTGACTGCCAGGACCCGAGCTCCTCTGACAGTGAGAATGGCTGAGTTCATATCAGGAAAGCCATGATGACAAGCTTCTCCAGGAGAATCAACAGCACCCCATCTTCCCCTCCAGTTCTCCTTTTCTGATGTTGGCAACAATTCTCAGATGGACCTTCCACACCCAAAACCATGTTGACTCGGTTCAGCTGGGTGTTACGAGTTGACCATTAGTTAATGGATCACAGTGCCTTGGGATTCTGTCCCTCAGGGAGATGCAGGAGGAGGAGGAGGGGAGAAAGAGACAGAGACAGAGATCAAGAGAACAGAAGAGAAGCAAGAAAATGCTCTGGTCCTGAGTAGCCACAAGGCCCCCCAGTGTATCTGCTCAAACCTCTGCCTGGCATCATCTTCCGTGGGGACTGAGGCGGTAACAGTCTCAGGAATGGGACACAATTCCGACCTTCTCACCTGGCCAGATCCCGGGCACAGCTGTGGGTTTAAGACCCAGCGCCACTTGGAAGGCCTCCCGGTGTGGCACCACAAGCCTCAGAATAGAGGTGCAAGCGTAACAGGGCAACTCTTCAGGCAGTTGCCACGACAGAGCTCTGTGAGGTTATTACCCCTCCCTAAGCCTTTAACGTCTCCTTTTCGCCAAGCATTCTAAAGAGAGGCCCAACTAAATGGTTAAGTTTAGATTCACAGTCTAGAACATCCACAAGTCTTTGTAACACCTATTTTCTATCTGCAGGAAGTTAACAACAAACCCTTCACTGGGCAGGTAGTTGTCCAGTCCAGCTCCTGCCTTCCCTCCCTATAAAAGCCCCTTTAGGCCCTGGATGCCCACAGTGGAGCCTGGAGTACCTAGCCCCTCCTTGTCCCTCAAATGAATTTACCTTCGATTGATTCTGGTTCCTCCCCAACGTTCATCTCCCAAACACTGGCCTTTGGGTAGTAGGAAGCCTGCGCACTGGGTTCTAGCAGCACCAAGGTGAACTATCCCTTCAATCTCTTCCCAGGCAAAGCCTCTAGACTACAAAACAACATTTTAATTTAAATTCTGACTCCACATTCATGCACAGAGCGGCTCTGACCAAGGGTTTCATTAAAAGCTTTAATAGACTTTATAGGACCTGTCACATCGGGAGAAATGATGGAGCAAATGCAGTTTCTCCGCTTCCAAGATTTCCACAGTGTCTCAGAAAGCAAACGGGGCACAGCACTGCCCAGCCTGTGGCACACAGGCACAGATGGCCTCACCCAGGTAGAGGAAGCTGCGGGGCTCCCTCCCTTCACTTAGGAACCAAAGGAAGACCAGGACCAGGCAGCCAGGCAGAAGGGTCAGCGCGCAGGTGTGTGCCCTAGGGGCACCTGGTGTGGGGGCTGCCTTCCCATGAGCTGCTCAGTTCTCAGCTCCTGGGTTTGGGGCAGGGAAGCAGTTTCTCTTTGCCTTGGATTCTCAGCTGCAGATCATCAGGAGCTGACACACAACAGCTAGCTCAGTGAGTCTGTCAGATGAGGGTCCTGGAAACCAGGATTGTAGATGCCGGGTTGGACAAGCAATGGGTCGGCACCAGGCCCACCCATCGGAAGGCTTCCTCACCACTCCCTGTGTCCAGGCCCTCAAAACCTTCCAAATTCAACTCGCCCACAGCATATTGGTCTCTGTCCTCAGATTCCCCCTGCCCAGGTCTCAGTGCTTCGGTGGGATCTCTTGCGGACCCTGGCCCTAAGCCAGTCCAGTGAGGACACATTGGCCCAGACCAGTCCCCACCTGGGCCTCTATACCCAGCACCCTCTTTCTGCCCTTCAAAATAGGTGCTCCCCTCACCTATGTGTCTCAGAGGAATATTTGACAGTTCTCCTGAGCTCCCCAACCCAGCCACAGGGCTGGGGGGGCATGCCTGCTGCATATCTTACCCCTCTGCCCACACTCTGCCTGCTGGCTGCAGGACACAGCCACACCCTGCACCAGGCGTGCACTCCCATCCACATCTGCCCATCCACTGGGCACTGACTCTCATAGTCAAGTCAAGAGTTCACAGAAGCATCAGGGTAGGACACCAAAAACAATTTTTTTAAGAATTTGGCATGTTAGGAGCCAGGGATACAGTGGCACAATCGCCTGCCTGGCAAGCCCAAGGTCCTAAGTTCGATTCCCCAGTACCAAGAAAAAAAAAAAAAAAGAATTTGGTATTTTCAGAGCTGTCCAGTCAACCTGGGGAGAATCAGCAATGTTTTAGACTTTTGACCCTGCTTTTCTAAAATTTAAAAATTTTATTAGTACATGTTTGCACTATATAATGATTATATTCACTGTGGCACATGTACATAACTTATTTCTTCTTACTCATTATGTTTAATTTTGGGTGTTGTTTTGTTTGTTTTTCAAACGGGGTCTTTCCATATAGTTTAGGCTGGCATTGAACTCACTACATAGCTCAGGCTAGCCTCAAAATTGAGGCAATCCCCCTGCCACAGCCTCCTGAGTGCCAGGTTTACACCTTTGTGTTCAATTTTATGTCAAGGAACAGCATGAATTTCTGGCAAGGGCTGAGCACAGTGTGTTTAATGAATGAACGGACTGCAGAATGGACGGGTGGGTGATAAATGGGTCCTGTCTCACCTCAGCACCCACGTCTGAGCTCTGCTTGCAACCTCGCTGTCCTGCCCACCTAGACGAGGGCCTAAAGTGGAGTCAGCCCCGCCTCACTCAGCAGGGCTTTCCAGGGCTGCAGCACAGCTGGGCACAGGGGGTTTTGACCTTGGAGCCGGGCACTCACGGCTTCTCAGTAGAATGTGAGTTGGCAACTTAACTTCCCTGAACTGGTCTCCTAATCTAGAGGGTGGAGCTGCTGCGAGCTCATGAAGATAATAAACAAGAGAGGCCAGCAAATAGTAAATGCTCATTAAAAACAACCACTGGTGTCTGAGCCCCCATAGGTTTGCCCCAGGCCCTGACTAGAGCAAGGCTCACCAGTGTTTGCTGAATGAATGAGCAGATGGGGTGCCTTACTTACCCTCTGCACCCCACAGACCCTGCCCCACCCATTTTAGCATCCTATATCACTAGCCCCAAGACCAAGGTCCACTGATTTGTCCCCTACCAGCCCTTCACTTTGCCCTCCCCATGCCAAGCTGGAGCCCTCCAGCCCCCAACTCCAACCTGCAACTCAGAGAGCTGCATCCAAGTGCCTGAGGTACCTCAGAAACAGCCATTCACCAGGGTATCACGTTGCTTCAGCAACTGGTTCATCTGCCAGAGGCACCGGTGCCCTGTGCATCTTGTCCACATCCTGGAAGCAGAGGAAGAGAGTGGCCACTGCTCCTCCCACGCTCTCTGCAGGTCCCTGCCACAGGTCTCAGCTCTATGGGTCACACAGCTCTTCCAGCTCCTCTAGGCCTCAGGATGACCCACAAGGTATCATCCCTGGTAGTTAATTGTGAGCATATCTGTTTCTACCCTGACCACACCTTAGTCCTGCTTTTCAGCTCTCCTCAAATTTCCCAGTTTAGGGATAACATCTAGACCCTAACTGGTCCAGACTCCCAACTCAAATCTTATACCAAAATAAATTCTAGATGGGTCAAAGGTTTTAAAGTTTTACAAATAAACACAGCAATACTAGAAGAAAGCATGGGGGAGGAGGAATATTATGAGCTCACAAAGCACAAACCATAAAAGAGTAACTATCTCACATAATAAAAAAATTTTATATGGCAAAAGTCCCTTAAGCAAAGGCAAAA
Source organism: Dinomys branickii (assembly GCA_004027595.1). NCBI lineage: Eukaryota > Metazoa > Chordata > Mammalia > Rodentia > Dinomyidae > Dinomys > Dinomys branickii. The sequence goes on from PVLD010025527.1 coordinate 19,901, forward strand.
GTCAAGTAACAAACCAAGAAAAATATTTGCAGTCATTCAGAGAATGAAGCCCTTATATGTGTAAAGAGCCTCTCAAATGAATAAAGCAAAGTCCAACAACCCTAAGCTAAGAGGTTAAGGATATAGTTTAGAGAACAGGGAAAATGACTACTAAACATAAAAAGCTGGGACCAAGCAAGACAACACACCCCTGTACCCAGAAGGCTGAGACAGGAGGATCCCACGTTTGAAGCCAGCCTGGAGACTACATAGCAAGTTCGAGGACAACCTAAACTACATGGTAAGATTCTCTCAACAAACAAAAAAGAGACATAAAAAGCTGTTCAATCTGATTCATGGTAGGAGAAATGCAGGTTTAAACTGTAGAGAATTTCCCTGTATCACTCTTAAATTGGCAAAGATCTAAAGATGTGGCACTACAGATATATCAGGAGGGTGCAGGAGAAGTGACACTGTTGGGGTCACGCTAAGAGGGGTTGGGTGAGCTCTGGAGGGCACTGTGGCCGCCATTCCTCCAAGATTCACACCAAGCAGCTCCTCGGAGTCCTCACCATGTGGGAAGCACGTTAGTTCAAGAACACATTCGAACCATGTCCAAGAGGAACACTGAAAGCAGTGTGTCAGTCAGAGCTAAAGCAGCCAAGGGCAGGGCCCCACTACCAGGTGGCCTGTATGTCCCAGCCAATTCAAGCCACAGTGTTTCACAGAATACACTCCAGCTAGGAGCGTGGTGTGTTTGTCATCCCCTAAGAATCCCTTTGAGGAACACAGAAAAGAGGCCATCCTTTTATGTGTCTCCTTTGTGGTCTGCTTTAAAACTATGTTTAAATATTTTGCTTTTTGAACTATCTGTATGTACATCTTTTTCTTCAAAAAAGAAAAAAAATACTTAAAATATATTTCCAAAACCCGCATCCTGCAGCCCACCCGAGAGGATGACTGAAGGCCTGGGGGAAGCTCCAGAGTGATTCTAAAGTGCAGCGGGGAAAGGAGCAGCCAGCAACCTTCCTTTGGCGTTCCAAGGCCAGCCTAAGTAACACAGCAAGACATTGACACAAGGTGTCCAGGTGTCCCGGTGACAAACATAAGCAGACACTGCCTCCTGCTGGTAGACAGGGAAGAGACACAAAATTCAGGAAGCTGGAAGGTCCTGAAGACTGTGGAGGCGAGTATTTATTTTTTCCTGAAGACTGTGTTAAAAACCTCTGCCACATTCCAGAAACACGTTCTGCATGGGCCAGGGCTTGCTGAGTGTGTCCACTGACCCGCACCCTTGTGGTCAGTGTGTTTGTCATGCTTTGATTCAAAATAAATAGCCGAGGGCTAGTCCCTCCCAATCGCCTGGACTGATTACCATGCTCTCCAGAGGCACCGCTAGAGTAATAAGTTGGAGCTCTCTTCATCATGGCTGTGGATCAAGATCCGGCTCAAGTCTCAGGACTCTGGAATGCAGAGGTAGCCCAACCTCCTTGCCCCAAGGTCCCGAAAGGGATGGGGACATGCATCGGTCTCTGCAGGACCTAAAGGGCCAGAAAGCATCTGGTGGTGGGGGGACATGACCAGCCAGGTTCCCCCATCCTCTCACCCTCACAGGCTGTCCCCACCCTGGTCTACCATGGGGGCCCACAGCCCTGGGGACACCTGTCCACAGGCCAAATACCTCAGAGTGGGCTTATGCAGACCAAACAACCCCCATCCTGCATTCAGAGAGCTGCTCTAAAGGTCTGTACTGCCATGAGTCTCCACCCTTCAGTGTACCCATACTACAGTGTTTCCCCACACACAGTGCACACACATACACACATACACTCTTGGAGCAAGGACCTGCTGGCCTCTGCCACTGACATTTGTGGGCTGAATGATAAAATGTCCACTGTCCAGCACAAATGCACTGAAATGCCACCTTCTATTCCCAATGGTCTTCTCAGTCTGTGCCCTCCCATAGATAGACCTGCCAGGAGGCCCAAAACCCAACAAGCCTCCCAAGAGGAACAGTCCCAAGGCCATATACCCTGTTCTCTACCCAGGGATACAATGACATAATAATTTTACAGTAAAGCATGTGCCTTTAGCATTTTGTAGGCTTCCCACTTTAGGAAAGAAGCCCAAACTGCCTTTGTGGATGGCACTTCCTGCCGCCCCCACTTTCTCCTATGCCTCCCCTGAGACCCTTCCTGTCTGTGCGGTATCCTTTTCGGGGGTGACTGTAGCAAGAACCACAGACAGTGTGGCTTACTACAACAGAAGTGCATGTCTCACCATTCTGGAGGCCAAGGCCAGGAATCAAGGTGTTGGCAGGGCCAATACCTCTCCAGAGACTCAGAAGTCCAAAATGAAAGACTCAATCAAAAAGTGGGCAACTGAAATAAAGAGACATTTCTCAGAGGAAGAAATTCAAATTGCAAAAAATACATGTAAAAATGTTCAGTATCACTGGCCATTACAGAAATGTAAATTAAAACAACACTGAGATTCATCTTACTCCAGAAAGAATGGTCATTATCAGGAAATCAAAGTAAAACCTGGGATTGCAGGTGTTCTGAAAGATGAGCAAATATTTCTAATAAATTTTAGCTCGATAAATCAGGGATGTCTTGCGGTAGAGTACTATGTGATGCTAAATGTCACATGATCGGGACTGAGCTAATAGTCTCTCTCCCTACCTCCCTTCCCCCCTTTCCTCCCTCCTCCTTCCTTATCTCTCTGTGGGACTGTGGGTGGCCGTCTCCCAGCCACAAGAGCTTGTAGAGGAGATCTCATCTGCAGAGGAAGAGGAAGAGGAGAAAAAGGCAGAGGAAACCCCCACTTCAAATGAGATTAGGGAGATGTGTAAAACTGTGGGTAACATTGCAAAATTTTTTAGAAAATCACCACCTGAATAATCCTGCAGCAGAGCAAGCAGTGAATCTGTTTAATGATAATGCGCTGTCATATTTCCACAAAACCCTCAAAAGGAAACGAAAGCAAGTGTCACCGGTTAAGGTCCTCATTAAAAGTTGCACAAGCTGGATGTGGTGGCACATGTCTGTAACCCCAGCACTCAGGAGGCTGAGGCAGGAGAATAGCTGTAGTTTGAAGTCAGCTTGGGCTACAAAGTGAATTTAAGGACAGCCCAAACTGCATAGTGAGACCCTGTCTCAAAAATAAAACAAAAAAAAAGTTGTACAAAAAACATCCCATTGAGCCAATAGATAGTTGACCTGGGTTCTGCCTCGTATTGTTCCCTCTCCTCAGGAGAGCACACTTACCTACCGTGGAGCACCCTACTTCTGGACCTCCAGTCCTCATCCAACAACAAAGATGGTACTCTGTATGGAAGCCCACAGCACCACGCTCCAAAAAGCAAGTGCCACCTTTCCCAGAGCCTGCTGTTCCTTCACCTTCAGTCCACAGTAACATCCCCAAGGGCTAATCTCAGCTTCCATCAAGCATCACTGACAGGTTGGGTACACCTAGACAGGTACCATCAACCTGGACCACCCAGGGCCCCACTGCTCAAAACTGATGTGATGTCCCCAGGGCCCCCAGAGCCAGAAGATGGAATTGAGAATAGAACCAGAGCCAGCAGTGGTGGTGCACACCTATAATCCCAGCACTCAAAAGGCTGAGGCAGGAGGATCACCTGGAGTTCGAGGCCTGCCTGGGCTACATAGTAAGTTCAAGGCCAACCTGAACTACATAGTGAGACCCTGTCTCAAAAA
>PVLD010025528.1:0-23599 GCA_004027595.1 Dinomys branickii
TGAAATGAATGGACTTCACTAGCAACATTTTAACCTTGAAACTTGAGAAAATGAAAAGTAGTTCCTAACACACACACACACACACACACACACACACACACACACACACATTCTGAAGTTTCTATCAGATCCTACAATCAGAAAGATTCTCCAAACAATTCAGTTTCATAAGGCATCCAGAGTCCAGGTGTCTTGGCTTATGAATAAAAATATGATCACAGTGAAGCTCTAACAAGGTATTCATGGGCACTGTAACTAGAGGCTACTTATAGTGTTTTCAAAACACTATGAGCATCAGAGGACTCAGGAATTCTAGAGCTACACAGCAGGGGGAAAGGATCTGAGAACATCAAGTTTAGAGACAGGCCTTGGTCACAGAGCCTGTAAACGTAAATATGGAAAAAGCTTCACTTCTTACAGATATTCCAGAAGCTCCAATGACTAATCACAAGCAGCCTTTAAAAGATTCTTTTCTTGTGCCCTGTGTGGGTTACATGAGGGTCTGAGCTCAGGGACAGGTATCTGCTGGCTGCCAGTTCTCTTGGTGCTGGCACTCCTGTAAAGGCCATCTGGTTGTATATCCCTGGTCTCAGAGTGTCACTGCATCATATGGCCACCAGATGGAGCTTCCCAGAGTCCACTGTTTCAGCTTCTGCTGGTCCAGAAAGGTCATGCAAAGACTGCCTGGACTTTTGTCCAGGCTTTGTTCCAACCTGAAACTCCTCCTCCCTACCCTGCCCTGACTCACCTGTGGTCCTCCCCTTGGCCTTTTGACCTTCAGCTGTAGCTTCCACCTCAGGTCACCAGAACTGCATAGCTGCATAGCCCACTGCTCCAGCTCTGCCTCAAGGAACCATGGACGGACCAGGTCCTTCTGCAACCAATAGCAGTTTCTCTGTCACCTTCACTGGCTTCTCTTCTGTCTGCTCTCTCTCTCACTCAAGTGCATCCCAAAGATATTTGCAATGGATGGCTTTTAAACAGGGATTAGTGAGCAAAGGAATCCAGACTCATCAGAACACACTGTATGATTCACTTATATATTTTCTTTTAAAAACCAGCAAAAGGAAACAATAGGAAATGATGATGATTGAGAACGTAGAATTCTGTGGTGAACTGACAGGGAAAAACAGAAACACAAACACAGCAGAAGTCTGGGGAGAAATAGAGGCAAGTGACAGACAGGGATAAAGGATGCCAGCAATGGCAGCTTCCGGTGCTTGACGTGGGCAGGAGGGCGGTGGTACAGGTATCTGTTTTACAATACATTAAACTACACAGCAGCATATAGGGTAGTCCAGGAAGAGGCTGGAGGGCTGATGGAAAACCTTAAAAGACAGCCATGGGGTGGGAGGAGCTCAGAAGTGCCTGCGCTCTGCAGTGCCACACGGATGTGTCAGCAGCCCTGCCTGGCTGCCAAAAGCCAGGCCAGCTGGTGCCCAGCTCCATGTCCTGCACTGTTCCCAGACAAAAGAAGTGAACCAGAGCTTATCTTAAATGAGGACAGCCCAGGCTGCTTTGACTCAAACCCTGAGTCTCTGGGCACACAATATGACATGTTTAAAAAAATATGGCATGCTTAAGCGCTTCAGTCCAGTACAAATTGGTGGTTATCTGCAAATAATAGAACAGTGTGCTGTTAATCTGCTTATGAAGGTAGACACAGCAAATCACTCTGCCAAAACTGTTTGAGGCTGTATCATATATTTCTTTATCTGCCTATTCACACTGCTCAGAATTAAAGCAATGAGAGTCACCGAGGTCCTCATTTGCATTAAAAGGGGAAATTTTAAAATATAACAACCAGATCATCCCAGCAATCCCAGACTCTTGGAGGATGAGACAAGGATCATAAATTTGAACCGATGTGTTCACTTCAGCAGCACATATACAAACTTGAGCCTAGTCTAGACAACTTGGTGACTGGGTTTAAGAGACTCTGTCTCAAAATAAAATTTAGTTTTTTATTTGGGGGGTTTCTGTGCATGTGTGTGTGTGTGATACTGGGGACTGAACTCAGGGCCTGTGCATGTTAGGCAAGCACTCTACCACTGAGCCACATCAGCAGCCCTTCAAAATAAAATGTAAAAATTTTAAAAGGGCTGGGGACTTACTCAGTGTGAAGGCCCTGGGTGCTGTGTACACACACACACACACACACACACACACAACTTTCCTATCGCCCCACAATGGGCAGCCACCAAAAAAAGGTCTGTACCTACAGCTCTCACTGTACCTCTGGGCCCAGCAATGCCCCAAAGCAGTCACTCTGCTATATCCCACGAAACTTAGAGGGAAGCCTTAACCTTGAACTCTCCACCCACAGTTGTAACACTGCCACATGACCACATGCACATGAACTGCCCTGTACAAATAGCTTTGTTGCCTCTACCCAATTTCTAGAATACTCTCTGATGCTGTCAATGCCCCATTCATATCACTCTGCTGCTTTCCAACTGTGTCTCTGTACCTGACATCATTGTTTTGGGACCCACAGAAGGTGGCTCAGCTCATGTGAAACACTTGACATGTTCCACTGGGCCCACGTATTAACCAATGGCTATGAGAACTGGTGCAAGATTATGGCTATGAGAACTGGTGTAAAGTTATGCCCCCTTGCCCTTGAATGGGGTCATTGCCAGGTGTGTGCTTTGTGTCTGTGCAGACTTTATGTAGCAGACCAGAAGCTGCTCTCCTTAGAAAAGACTGCTTACAAGGTCAGATCCTGGCTAAGATCCAGGAACTTAGGTTTGAGGAGGGTCCCTACCATGCTCAGAGCCAATAAGTACAGCACACTGTGCTTAAACTGTCCAAATAATGTGACTTGAGTGCAGTGCCTGCTTTCCTTCTAGAGTCTAAAATTTGGTTATATGCTAGGCAGACAGTGCCTATATGGCCAATAAAAACCCTGGATGTGCAGTCTCTAACTAGCTTCCCCAGTAGTCACATTTCAACTTATTCTGGGAGGAATAAAGGATGTCCTGCATGACCCCGAGGAGAAGATTCTTGGAAGCATGTGCCTGGTTTCCTGTGGACTTTGCCTCATGTGCCTTTTCCCCTTGCTGATTCTGCTCTGTATCTTCCACTGTAATAAATCATAGCTGTGCAAGCCCTCCTGGGAAATCACCGAATTCAGAGGTGAGCTTGGGGGCCCATGACTTGGGAAGTACCATTTGCTAAGAGCTTGCATGCACAGTGCAGAGTTAGACTCTGCTGACCCACCACTCATGAGCTGCACTGACAGCTGGTGCTCCTTGCCTGCTTTCCCATCTCACTCTGTTCCTAGGAGTCCCTGCACCTCCTTCCAAATGCCTCACAGTGGAAACTATGCCTCAGGTTCCCTTCTAAGAGAACCCAAAGAAGACAGTATAATGTGGCATTGAACGTTCCTTCAACCAGTTATATCTTTGCCTAAGCAAAAGCCATGAGAATGATTTCTTATGATCCAAACGGGCAAAATTTTCATGGCCAAGGGAATGAGTTATTACAAATGATACCAAAAGCATAATCCATGAGATAAAAAAATTAAGTTGTACTAATGGGAAAAGCAAAAATTCCTCTCCATATAAGAATTCTCAGAAACTTCCCAATATACTTCATTGCTAGTAATGTATCATCAGTCCCCCAGTAAAAGCATCTGAGCCATGCTAAGGCCTCTGACACTTGAGGGACAATCTAAACACCAAAATGTCTTGTCACAAGCTTCCCAGAAGAACACTGATGGCTTATTACAGCCTAGGCTGTGATCTCAAGCTCGGTAGTGCATCATTGCTGCCAGGAAAACAGAGACAACACAGAGCTCCAGCGCCCACCGCCCACCACCCACCACCTGCTGCTTGGTGGACCACACTTGGAGGAGCAGCAGCCTAGTATAACCTTTCATTCCCTTCCTACTTTCAGCTGTTTCTTTCCCTGCATCCTCACCATTGTGCTTTAGTGACTAATATTTATCATGTCAATCTTATTCATAGGCTGCATCTTGGCATAGTCACTATGTAAAAACTTGCTTACTCTTATTTGGCTGTGTGTTCCTAAAAAGCTGAGGTGTGTTTTACTATCTCTATTTACTGTCCAGACCTTAAGGAAGGATTTGCTGAACCTTGTTATGTCAAAACAACATCCACTAAAACTACAAAGCTAGTCAGCTATATGTACTATCCCTAATCTACCAAGGGTATTATTGATACTATATCCACCTTTAGATATAAAACTCTATCAAGCAGTCAGTTAAATGCTTTGGACATCTCTGTACAGATGTGCTCAAGAATCCACACAAAATCAACATGTTATCTGTGCACATAGAGAGCACTAACTGACTATGGAAACCGAACTGTAGTCATGGGACATGTAAAATGTGACTTTGAGACCTGTACCATCATCCACCTGTTTTATAATTTGTAACAATGCAAGGCTGAAAGGTATAATTTACATTTTCTCACTGGTTTTGTCTTTTTAATCTTTAATTCGTCTTGATTTTTTTCTTATTAGTTTTCACCCATGACCAACATTCGGCTGACAAAGACTGACATCCTTCTAAGTGCGGCAAGCAAGCATCTTGACTGGCTTCTGACCTCAGACATCTGACACAGAGCGACCAGAGCTCAGGCAATGAAAGCTGAATATGTAACAGAGGCTAACAGTGCCACAGTCTGACAGTTCCTAAACGGCCCACCGGGCAAACCCTCCTTTGTCAGCCTTATGCACGTGGAGAGCTCCAGAGGGAAGTTGGTTTAAAAATGCCTTCAAGGGGTCAGGGATGTAGCTCAGTAGCACAGCATTTGTTGAATTGCACAAAGCCCTGGATTTGATCCCCAACACTATAAAAAAAGAATCATTTGAAGCTTTCTCAAGAAGTTGCTTTGAAATGCATTTCTAAGCAGAACATCCACCATAGGAAGTCTTTTATACAGAAAGATTTAAATCATAATCTCACAGGCTCAAGGAGCTTAAGGAACTGCAAACACACACCAAAAAAAGAAAACACCAGGCATATAAAAATCAAATTGTTAAAACTAGTGAAAATGGGGGGTGTATGTGAAAAGCAATGAGAGAAAAAGGCTGCATTATATGCAGAGAAAACCACAGAGTGTACAGTTAGGAGGATGGACAGTATACTCTCTGCACAGGTCAACCTGAGTGACTCAGTGACAGAGGAGACTACAAGTGGCTGTGAGGGCACCAAGTAGAAATCACCATCTGGGAGAAGCTTTTCTGCCTCAACTGGAACCCTAGCAATGTCAAATTCGTTTGAGATCACAGAGTCTCTTTTTTAAAATGCAAGCATCTTTAAGGTACCGAGAGGGCTGTGATTCAGCCACCCCTTCCAGCTAACTCTTCAAACCACGAGCAGGGCTCCCTGGAAAGAAGACTGAGGTGTTGAGTGTGACCAGAACCCCCTGGTGGCCATCCAGCAAGGGGCTAAAGGCCATAGAACCAAAGGCAGTCTCAAACAGAGGGAGGCTGGGAATGAAACATGTGCACAAAGTCCAAGCAATTTGAACTTGACTTGTTCCAAAACCTCGCGTGCAGGCTACAGACAGAATGCAGAGGTGATTGCTTCCCTTTTCCTCCTCCTCCTTCTTCTCTGGCCCACCTCCCTGCCCCCAGCACTCTCTCAGTCCTTTCCACCACCAGTCTGGTGAGCTGGTGTGGGCAGGGGAGGCTTCCTACAGCCCCAGGTCCATGCAGCTATATAGCAACCCAGCCTGCCTGCTGGAAAGGAGGGGTGGCCAACCTCATGTGGCCTCGGGTGACACAATCAACTCAGTGTTCTCACATCCTCACCCACAGTGGCATGAGGTCTGAGTTGCCAGTGCCAAGAGCCAACAATTTTGAATGTCTCCAGAGACTCCTTCCAATAATAATAACAATAACAACAAATACTTAGTACAGGACCTACAGTGTGCCAGGTGCTATTCTAAGCACTCCGCGTGTATTTGCTGGGCTCCTGACACCATATGAGGTCAGTATTGTCACGCTTAGGCCCATGCTATAGATGAGCAAACGGAAGCAGACAGTCTTACAGACAGTAGTGGGATGCTGGATTGAGCCCAAATGCAAGGGTCTTCCTCCACCCTGGCCTGGCAGGCCTCAGTCACCTCAGGACCCCAGAGCTTCCTGTTTCTATTGAGAGGGCACTGGGCTCCACACTCCTCCCAAGCTTGTCAAAGACAAATGGTTCACCTCTAACCTCCAAAGTGAATGAAGGCTCACACACCCTTTAAAAAAAAACAACACTGCTATGTTTATTTTCTAAAGCTGTGGTAATGAAGTACCACAGACTGGGTGGCTCAGATGACAGAAACTGTCTCACAGCTCTTGAGGCCGGAAGTTGGAGATCAAGGTGCTGCAGGGTTGTTCACTTCTGAAGCCTCTGATGGCAGCATTCTTCCTCTTTCCTTGGCTTTCAGATACCACCTTCTCTCTGTGTCATCCCTCTGTGTGTGTCTATTCCAAGTGCCCTCTTCATGTAAGAACACGGGTGATACTGGATTAGAACTCACTCTAAAGATCTTCTTTCAACTTGATTATTTCTACAAAAACCCTAACTCTAACTAAGGTCATTTTTGGATGCATTAAGGGTTACAATTTCAACCTATGAATTTGGAGTGGCACAAAGTTTAACCCATAAATGCTGCCCAAGATCATGCTGGAGAGAAAATATTATCCCATGTCTGTCTCCCTGGACTACCCAGACTAGCCTTCTCGTGGCCACTTTTCAGGAGTTTTTTCTCCATTGGAAGAGTCTATTTTCTGCTTACCCATGGTATACTCCCTCATAGATAAAAACACTGAAGTAGACACTTGTAACTAGCAAGTTTGTGAAGGCTACGTGCCGAGAAACATGGAACACAACTTTGATGGCTCTTCCTGTGTCCACAGGCTAGATATTGAAGCAAACAAGGCCCCTGTGGCTGAGTGATAGCTGACATTTCAGTCATTTTGTATGTTTGGGAGGAAGGGGTGCTGGTAAAAGTTATGACTAACCTAAGAGGAAAAATAACTCATTGTGGTCGGGCTTCCTGTATCCTGACCACAAAGCCTTGTTAGTACAACCAGCACCTCCAAGGGTCACAGTGGATGAGGAAAAATAAGTGTCACACTTGGCCAAATGAACCCAAAAGGGAAGAAACTGGGAACCAAGAAGCAAGCACTAACACACTGAGGGATGAGTCAGCAGGCATCCACAGCCAGGCCACAGGCAGCAGGCTGCAGGCTACCAGCAAACTGCCCAGGGAACAGGCCGACTGGGCCTCTGGGTGCTGAACTCAGTCGGCCAAGCCCCAACCCGACCCCAGCATCTGAGTTGCAGATCTCCAGGATATGAGGAGACAGACAAAACACTGTCCTCAGGCAGAGACATCCACCATGTATCCTTCTCTTCTCTACTGTTGCTCTGGTGGCTGCTCAGTCCCATACATGAGTCCAAGGGCCTGACCCCAGCCATCCAGGACTCCCCTCTTTTGTAGCTTTAGGAGGAGTTCAAGTCACCTCTTCTGGGAAAGGATCTGGTCTCAAACAGGCTCAAGCTGTGCACAGTGGTATGCACCACTTGTAATCCCAGCACTCAGGCAGTTCAGGCAGGAGGATTTTGAGTTCAAGCCCAGCCTGGGCTACATAGCAAGACCTTGTCTCAAAACAATACAAAACAAACAGGTTCAGTTCACCCAGGAGTCAGGCATCTTACCCTCAAGAACTGCTGCCCACCCTTTGCCTCCTCATCTTTCACTCAATAGCATAACCTAGCAAAAAGCTGGTCTCTTTTTCTTTAGCTCCAATGACAGTTCTTCAAGAGCATGAGGTTTGTCCATTTGATTCCACCTCCTATTCTACCACTTAAGACTTATCATTGTCTCAACTGTGGGAAGTCTGTGCCCAGAGGACATTTGACAATAACTAGAGACATTTCTGGTTGTCACAGTTGGAGGGCTTGCTATGTGTGTGGAGGCCAGGGGTGCTATTAAACACCCTACAGTATAGAGGACAGTCCCCACCAAAAAAATCAGTCAACCTCAAATAGCGCATTATCAATGTTGAGAAACTCTGGTCTAGCCACATAGCAGGGACCCAAGGTATATTTGCTAAATGAATAAGAATTGAATGAATGAATGAATGCATGAATACTGAGGCTTATATCTTGTGGAAATGCCTTTATAGTCCACATAATGTTGATGGCCTTTTCTCAGACATTAATGTATCACTTATTTCCCCATTCAACTAATATTTAATGATCAAAAGAATGCACATAGTTCCTGCCCCCACAGAGTGCATAGTGGGGAAAAATGTTCTATATATCAAGACTCCTTGGTTGTTCCACAGCTCTTCCCAGACCACTCACATGCCCTTGGGCAATGTCACCGGATTTCTCCAGCCATCTCTGCCTCATGTGTAAAATATAAGGGCTGCTTTCATTTTGAAACTTACTTCCAACATCTAAATCTGTTCACCCTAGAGGATCTTTTCCTCTTTCCAAGTTTTTGCATTCACATAACACCACTGTTATTATAAAAACATTGACTACTGCACATGTCCATCAATTGAGGGCTGACTAAATAAATTACCATTTTGTCCACACCATGGGGCACACTCACAGTGTGCTGCTGGTGGAATAGTAGCACGAGAAGAGGGTGCATCAGGTGCTCCCATTTTCTCTCCAAAAGTGCTATTTACAAGAAAATGGAAGGAATTACTGCTTCACAAAACATGGATGAATCTCAAAATCATGTGGAGTGCAAACATTCAGATAGAAAACTGTACATATTGTATAATTTCTTCTACATGAAGTTCAAGTACAGCCAAAACCTAGGCTTACAGGAAGTAGAGCAATGGTTGCCTCTTGCCAGAGAGTTTGATTAAAGTGGGGCAAGATAGGACCCTGTGGGCTACTGGTACCATTCTGTCTTGATCTGTCAAAACCAGCTGAAGTAAGACTCATACATTTTACTCAGTGCAAATTAGAACCCCAGAAAGTAAAAAAGGGAAAGAAAAAAGAGGAAAGTGGATATACACATTATGGAGATAGATTTGCACAGATATTTTCTGAAACTATGTATAAGAAAGTTACTCAGGGTTGCCTTAAGAAAGAGAGGGGTCAGGGGCCAGGAATGAAAGGAAATTGTTCTTTGCATAACTTTGAAATTTTCACTGTGTGCATGTATTACTATTTGAGCAAAAAACAATTCATGAAAAAATACTTAATCACTGTGTGAAAAAAATGCCTGCTCATAGAAAGAAGTTTCTGTCCAGCCGTACCTGGCAGCAACGTGGTTAAGCACAGGACTGACAGCAGGAGCTTTCCACAGCCAATATACTGTAGTTCACTGAGGAGGGAGCAGCAGAGGTGGGAGAGGCGTTCTGCCCATAGCCTACCACCATCAGTTGCGAGAGACGAGACACATCGGCACTACAGCTCCCTCTGGTTTGGCAAGGCTGAGGGGTGGGAAAGGGATGGACTGGGAAGGTAAGGACCTCTGAGGTGGCAAGGAGTCAGGTCTCAGGCCCACGTGCTCAGGGGCACCTGCAGCACAGGTTTAAAATGCTCCCATGAGCCTCACCCCAGATCTACTCTATCAGAAGCACCCATCTAAGAGCCTATATTTCTTTAACATTTTATTAGGAATATTTTCAAATACACAGAACATTGTGCAAAATAATCCAATAAATGATACCAGATTCAGCAATTGTTCCTATTTGGCTATATTTGCCTCATCTCTTTCTCTCTATTCACTTAACTGAACCATTAAAAGTAAATTATTAAAAACCAAAGTAAATTATTGATCTAGAACAATGATTTTCAAAGTATGGTCTGGGGACTCCTTGAAGTGCTAAGACACTTTAAGAAGATTCATAGTATTAGAAATATTTCCTATAATAACCTTAAGCCATTACATGCCTTTTTCTAAACCCTTTCTCTCATTAACAGACAGTAGAATTTTCTGGAGTTTACATGACTTATGATATTACAACAGACCAAATGTAGAAGCAACTGTGAAATTAAGCATAATTTACCTGTCTTCCACTTAGCTATACTTTAGAATGTTCAAGAAATTTTTTAAAAAAGAATTAAGAAAAGTTAACTTTTGCTATCATGCCATTTCATCTCTAAATACCTCAGTGTGCATCCCCAAACAATATGATTCTTCTCCATAAGCACATGCGTTAGCTATCTATTGCTGTGTAACAAATTGCCCCCAAATACAGCAGCAGGAAAGAAACATGTCCTATCTCACTGTTCCAGTGGCAGGAATCTAGGAGTGGCTAAGACTGTGCATTGGCTCAAGGGCTCTGAAGGACTTCACCCATCTCGGGGCTCACCTGTGGCTGACATCTGAATCTAGCATACTCATGCCATTGGCAGGTTTCAGTCCCTTGAGGCTGCGAGGCAGGAACCTCAGGTCCTTGCCATAGCCTAGAGCTGTTCACATGGCAGCTTTCTTCTTTTGTGTGAGTGACCAAAAGAAAGAAAGGATGCCCAAGGGGGACACCGTAGCCATTCCTATCCTCATCTCAGAGCACTATTCCTCCACTCAGCCACATATTATGCCTGCAAATTGAATCACTGAACTGTGAACTGAGTACTAATAACAGTAGCCGCTTCCCACAGCCAACACAGTTTACTGAGGAGGGAGGGGGCCGAGGTGGGAAAGGAGCTGCCACATTTCAGAGAGGGACAGAAGGGAAGAGAACATCATGGTCCTCGCCCTGGGAGTCAAAGAAATACTTTGGTCCTTTTAAGAGCCCCTCTCCCCCACGCCTGGTAAAAAATGGCATGTTTTTTGTGATGCACTGCTATCACTGGCATCGTGTCTCCTCAGAGCTTCCCAGCTTGCAGACCTTCCACTTTCCATATGGTGCCCCCGAAAAGCCAGGGAAGCAAGGCCAACAAAGACAACTGGACCCATGTTATACACCTGGCAACTGCTCTGAGAAATAAAGTGAAGCAGCCCCAGGGGCTCTTGTAAGTGCCAAAGCCAGACCTTTAGACTCGTGTCCTGGTCTGAGGTTTCAATGTGCCATCATTACCATCTGAGGATCAGGTGATGATTCTGTGGGCAGTTTGTGTTCTTCTCACAGCTGTGCAGACACTGCAACCACATCACCTTGCCACATTTGATAGTAATGCAGTATGTCACATTTCATCATTAGAAGCCCTCTGAGCACAGAGGGCTCCCGCTCTCACATACAGGTCTGTCCCAGACTGAGACTGCATATGCACAGGACACACTCAGGACTGCTCGGCACAAGTGTCTGACAGGTTTCAGCACATGCTCATCTAGGGATTTTTTTCTCTTTCTCCAACACTTTCCTCTCTGCCAGGCTGTTGCCCTTGGTATAAATGGCATACAAGAACCCCCTCTGATTTTGACAGAAGCTGATTCTGAAAATCTTTGCTATAAAAAGGCCTTCGCACTGTATTTTCCAGTATATATATGACACTATGAAAAGGAATCAGATTTTTAACCAAGGACTCCACACTGAACAAATCACAGGAAAGTGAATTCTAGAATATTGGAGCCAGAAGAGCATGTAAGGATCACCTAGGGGCTGGGGTGAATGTGGTGACAGCGTACTTGCCTGGGTTCCAGCCTAAGCACTGCAAAAAGACGGAGAAGGAAGAGGCAGAGGAGAAGGAGGAAGAAGAAGAGAAAGCAGTGGAGGAAGAGGAAGAGGAAGAGGAAGAGGAGGGGGAAATGGGGGAAAAGGGAGGAGATGGCAAGGAAAAGAACACCTAAATCAGTGGTTCTCAACCTGGGAGCACTGGAGTCCTCATGCGACTTCTGGCAATTTTTGGAGACATTTTGGGTTGTCACAATTGAGCAAAGGGGCTTGGTACTGGCATGTAGTAGGCAGAGCCCACAGATGCTGCTAAACATCCTACAATGTACAGGACAGTCCCCAGGACAAGCAGTTGTCCAGTCCCAAATGCCAACTGTTCCAAAGTTGAGAAAACCTAATCTAAATCCCTTTGTTACTTTGAGGGTGAGAAAGCTGAGGCCTAATGACACAAAGTAGCTTGTCCAAAGTTACACAGCCACAAGGGGAGAAGTGGAATCTAGGTCTCTATTATGCCTGCCTCTGTCATCTGCTTTGCTCTCTCTAGAATTGGTCTGGGGAGAAGGGGGAGGGGCTGGAGAATCGTCATTTTTTTTATGCTGGGAATGGAACCCAGGTTCTTGTGCATGCTAAGCATGCACTCCACCACTGAGCTACATCCTTAACTGCTTTTCATCCTTGTAGCCAACCTCAACCAAAGAAAGAAAACTGAAAGAAATAAATAAATGACTGAATCACTGCAACAATACATCAGGGCAGCCTAAACTGAAAGAAATGCCTTCTTCATGATCAACGAAAACAGCATTGTTTTACTACACCCCTTAAAGTGCCTGCTGGGTCAGTACTTCATGGTGTGAGTTTCAATACAGTTTACTGATACCTCAGCTTCCAGAGGGGTCGGATTTTCAGGAAAGAATGGCACATTCACCTTCTAAGAGTGCCCACACATGTCCTGGTTGCAGACCAGGAGAAAGGAATGTAAACAGGGTCGGCAAGATTCTATTAATTCCCCCTCCCCCCACGTACACACTGCCATGCTGGAACTGAAGAATCACCTGACCTCCTTCATCTGCACCTGAGTCATCAGGCCCTTGCTTCAACAAGCTAATTATTCAGCAAGGGAATTAAGAACTCTGGAGATTCTTAGGGTTTGGTGTTATCTCCACTCCCACGCCCCGCTAAAGGCCATTTTGTTCTTAGAGATTTAGCAATCTTTTACACTGGCATATTATCTTCGGAGGCTACATTTTATTTCATTTTATTTGATTCTGTTATTTTTAAATCTACTGAAAATACCTGGAAGAAAAATACATTTAAATGCTGGAACTCTGCAAAATTATTTGCATAGCACCTCTGGCCCTTCAATTGCTAATCAAGAAGTTGCCAACCCCCAGAAAGCTTTTGCCTTGAAAGAAATCATGCTAACGACTGAGAAAAAAAACCCATGTAAGGAGAATCGATAGTATGTTATTATTTAAAAAGCACAATGACAGTGGGAAACAACAGTTGGTGGTTATTTCTCTCTCTCACTGTGGTCATTCCACATTTTTTTCCTCTTCTGAGGAAAAAAAAATCTTTCTAGCTGGCCCCAGCCCACCTTCGCGAGGTGGAAACGCCAAGACCCAAGTCACGCGTGGACTTGCACCAGGCCATTCCCCGCCTGGTGCGGCAGCGGCAGCGGCGGCAGCAGCAGGCGGGCAGCTGTAAGCAGCAGGCACCACAGCAGTCAGAGGTCTCACATTCCGTTTCGCGGGGCGCTGCAGGGTTCAGGCCGACCGACCGCACTGGGGCTCCACCTGCAGCTCCCGCGCCGCTGGGGACGCCGGGGAGGGCTTCCGGACGCCGCTGGCCCCTTACCTGCAGTGCCGCATCGCGCAGCCGGGCCGCCCACCTGGACAGCATCCTAGAGCATCCTTTCTTCGGCGCGATGGCTGCGAGCGCCGTGACGTCACCGGGAGGCGGGCTCCAAGCTTCCACGTGACGCCTTGGGGGAGAGACGGAGGTCGGTGGAGGGGAAAGACCCTGGGCGTCTCAGGAGGTGAGCAGCTAGTGGCCGGAAACCTCCTCTGACCTCTCCTCAGGGCGTTTTGCTTGATGTGTTCAACGTGCCTGACCTTTCACGAAGAATTATGGGAAACAAACAGCGCACAGAAGGAGAAATCCAAATTACTACAGGCTCCAAGCATGTAATAGGATTTCAAAAGAACTAGCAATAAGAAGATTATAGAGGAAGGAAATACAATATAGTGTTTTATTGTTAAACCAGTATTTATCAAATATAATAGAGAAATATATTTAGTACAAATCAAAATGACACTTAAAATATAGCACGCATGGACATACCTTGCATAGAGATTCAATGTTTCCAGCTGTATGTCAAATATTACATGAAACACTTTAATTCTCAATTAGCAATCCATTATGGAATATTATACTAATTACACTGATGAATGCTACTTTAATTACTCTCAATAGCTGCATTCCAGTATTAAATTGTATTTACCAAAGGAAAAAATAGTGACACCATATCTATACTACTTACTTAACATTTAATTATTTAAAATAAAGCACTATTACATGAGCAAAATTGTACCTGGATCTGTATTTATTATCTTATGTCTTCTGGTAAAGCATTTAATCTTTCAGGCATGAAAGACCTAACTCACGGTAACTCATGATTTCACATTTTCTAATTTTTATGACATTCTGAAGTGAGTCATTTTACTATCACAAAAACATATACAATGTCAACATTTCTCATTCACAACTGAAATGGCTTTGCCTACAAAATCTTGGAAAACTCCAACTGTGATAATTTCATAAATTTGACATAGTACATTTCAAACTGAAGTGCAGCAATATCAACTTTTCTTTACCATACCACATATATGGTTTTGAAAAGTAAAAGTACAAAAGCAGAAACTTTTTATTTGTATTCTAATGTCATCTAGATTAATTTACTTTAACTGGACTTTAAATCACTATTTTATCTTTTCTTTGCTTACATCCTTGAAAGGATTGTGAAATAGATAGTTTTCCAAGCAGGCGGGAGTTGAGTTTACTTGCTATTTCTTCCAGCAGCTTTTGTGTCCTATATTTAACCCTGGCCCTTTTACCACCATCCCTTCAGATTAACCAAATTTCTGTCCAGAAAGTCAATCTCTAGTTTGGGGATAAATAGAACCCTTGCCTCTCAAAGGTATGTATTATTCTCAAGACCAGATGTTTTTAAATCGACAAAGTGACAGTGGCTTTCTAGGTCACTCCTGTCAGGTTTATTTTCCTGATGATAAACAACTTACCTTTCGCTGTCAGATTCCTGAGATAGCAAGTTAAAATGCTACCACGATCCCCCCATTTCTTTGGGTTGAGGGTCTGATGCAGGCGGAAACCAACAGGTTCATTTTCCTGCCAAAGGCAAATGTCGATTTCAGCCTCAGGCGCCCAGAGGCCCAGGAGGCAGGCTGGGAAAGTCACGTGTTTGGCCCAGCCACTCAGCCCAGCCCAGACCTCCCGGTCACCTCTTGGCTCCGGAGCCCCGCGGTTCCAATGTCCTTAACCTCCTATACTCAGTGCAATCCAGTCTAGACAGAAACCAGCGTGCCCGATACAGGTCGCCCCGCCCTCAGAGGCTGGGCTGCCACGGACTACGAGGACCAGAGTTCTCTTAGTCAGTGGACGGTGAGGGTGTGTAACAGCCTCTGCAGCCTGAGGAGGACCCGAGGACAGTAAGAACAGCTTAGCTCTCGATCTGCTTGGCCCAAATGACTAAATACAGTACTTTCTTCATCAGAGGACAGGCTCCTCCCCCCCTCCAAAAAAAAAAAAAACAGGTTAGTTTCACCTTCTCTTTTTCCACGTGACTGCTCATTTGGAAAAATAATTTAAAATTACATTACAATAAAAGACCTAAAGGCCTAAAATTGGGCCACGCAGTTTTCTACAGAAAGAAATAACTCTTCCAACAACCTCTACCCTCACCCATCAAATTTCCAATTTGGCAATGGTTAAAAAACAAAAACAAAACCCAGTACCACCCATGGAATGTAAATTGAATTGTCTGCTTCAAAGGCCAGTAAGCAATTCCTAGCAAAAGCCTTATAAAATATGCATAATTTGACCAATTATTCTGGGTCTATAACAGCTGTGTATATCATTTGTTCCAGCTATTTAGGTCGAGGAATTTTCCCTGGGTAAGGGAAGGGAGTATAGGTGTACAAAGAACTAAGGAAAATTTGCTGACATAATTATGATCTCAAAGTGCTGGAAATGATGTAAATCTCTAAAAATAGAGGATGTGTTAAATTCTAAGGTATGCATAATAGCAAGAATATAATAATATGGTAGCAGATACTCATGGACAAGAAAAGACATTTGCAGTGGATTTTTTATTTTAAAGACAATAATAAAAAACAATAAAAACAATACAGAATTTCAAAACTAGATGATAGGAAATGAACAATGGCTATCATAATGCATGTTGTTATCTTCAAAGCAGTTGCTCAGATTACCAGAAACAGGTATGTAAGATTGATCAAACAATATAAATACTAACTATTCCTTTCAAGGAACTAATAGAAAACTGTTATATGTGAAGTGACCTATTTTTGTACCTGAGTGTAATATATTTCTACCCACAAATATACTTTCTTATATATAAACAAAGAAAATAATTAGGAAAGAATTCACTAAAATATTAAATGTGGTATTTCACTGGTTAGTGGGATTAATGATGTTTTCGATTTTTTCCTCTTTAATTTTGCTACATAATCTAATTTTTCACAATTAGCAATACTGATCTTGTAATGGGAAAAAGAGTTTTTTTAAAGCACCATAGCAGACATGGTCATGGAGTAAATATTTTTGGTTAAAAATCACTTGAAGTGTTTCAAATCATAACCACAAAAACCCAAGAGAACAATCCCTAGTCATATTATATTATTCTGCTCATAACCATCCTCAGGAAAGAAGATGCCTGTTAGGAAGAGGTGTACGTAAAGGTTTAATCATCTTGTTCTCTCTTCTCCTTAAACCTATTTCCTGTTCTCCCCTGTGTGAAGCTAGAAAGTTTGTCCTTATCATCCCCTTCATGAAGAGTCTGCATTAGTTATAGAATAACTGCTGACTTTTAATTTCTTTATGCTGGCTCCTCTGTTTTCTGCCCAGATTGCTAATGTTTTTATCCCTTTGCATCCTTCACATTTTTCCTCTTAATTATCTGTCACTTTTCTGCAAATATCACACAAGGTTTGGAACAATGGATGTTTTTGAAACAGGGTCTTGTTCTGTAGTTCAGGCTGGCCTTAAGCTCACTGTGTAGCCCAGGCTGGCCTCAAACTCATGAGGATCCTCCTGCTTCAGCCTCCCTAGTGCTGGGATTATAGGTTTGAGCCACCACACCTAGCAGAACAGTGACTCTTAAGGGGGATGCTGCTGCTCCCTTCCCCTGGGAACATTTTCAGCTGCCACACTTGGGGACTGGGAGGGTGCAGTTGTGTGCTCTTGGCCTCCAGTAGATGAGAATTGGTGATGCTGCTGTACATGCTTCTGTATACAGCATTGTCCCCCATGACGGTGAGTGGTCCAGTCCAAAATATCACTAGGGCTGAGCTTGAGAACCCCTGATTTAGAATTTCTTATGAAGTACAATTTGGTGCCCAAAATGTTCCATTTCCCAGCCACTTCGCAGCATTCCCCATTGTATAATGTGCTGGAAGCTGTGCTCATCATAAATCCCTTAAATGTAGTGCTCTGGCACTCTGGAGTCTAAGTGCTTTTCTGTGCATACACTATTGCCAGAAAAAGACACCAGGAACTGCTAAGGGGGCTTTCTCTGGGGAGGAGAGTGCAGCTACTCAGGCACAGAGGGGGTTGGGAAATGTTCATAGGTTTGGAATGCACTACATATTTTTAAACCAGACATGTTTCTCAAGCGCCCTTAAATTCACACAGCAAACGTACAGCATACAGAGCGCATTGATGCCCAAGATGTAATTCAATTCCCAAGCCAGTGGGTTCACAGTAATAGAGCAGGGATACTGTTCTATCTACATCTTGCAGACAGTTTCACAGACACTCTTGACATCAACATCAGATTGAGCCCTACGTGGGGGTACCCTGGCTTCTCCCCCACACCTTGTCCCTGACTGTCCCCTTAACCCCTCTGCTGAGCCACAGATTCCAATCATTTCGTCACAGTAACCTTTGAGCCTTGGAGGGAGCTGGATTTACCTGACATTAAATGCCAGCATTTAGCTCAGCGTTCTGGCCACAATCTTTGTTACACCAGAACTAAAATTGCCCCCAAACATTCTCAACCAAAAATTAGCACCTGTCATCATACACCATCATGATGTGTTCCATGACGAAAGTACAATGTTACTGTCAGTGCTATTTTGCCATGCCTTTGCAATCCTTCATTTTCCCTTCTGGAATACAGGAGAGAGGGAATAAGGGTAATAAATAGTGTCCACCTTTGGGGGGCTTTGTGAGGCTTAAATGAGAGAGCTGGAAAGAGGAAGCAGTGCCCTATTAGATTCTGAGACACAAGGAAAAATGTGTACCCTTATATACAATCTTCCAATTAGTCTCCAAGAGTTTGAATCAAGTGAAAGAAGTTTGTAAAGACCCTATAAACAACACACACACACACACACACACACACAAAATACATATTACATATAAAGCCCACATTGCCCAGTTTATTTGCATGCCACTGTGAACCCATGTAAATCACTTAGGGGAACCTGTAACACCTGGCTAATTGGAAATGACTACCCTTGCCCTGTAATGCAAGGGCCTCAAACAAACAAAAATCTGTCTTCGTTTTTACATTTGCTATTTTGTGCATTGTGAATTTTTGCATTAATTTTACTTTAATAAATAATATATTATCTTGACTACTGGGTTTTTTGGTACCCTTTTAAAGTTTGGTCCCAAAAGTGTCTCTTTGCCTCCTCCAAACTTCAGCCATTAGCATCTGCTAAATTTTTCTGTAAATTTGAGCCTTATAAAACCTGGCTGTAAGGATCCTACTTCATCTTTGTGTTTGGAGCTTTTTACATCTGAACACATTTTCTTGAGTGAATGAATAAATGAATGAATTCCTCTTTCATCTAGCTAGATGTTATGCACGTAGCCAATGTCACAAAAGACTTGGGGAATATGTAAGTGGCACGTGATATAACACCAGCCCTTCCTGAGCCTTCTGAGCTGTGTTTATAGATCACAGTGGACCTCTAAAAGCTGAAAACTTGGACCAAATTACTCTGACATCTACCCAGAGGGCTCTCCTTGGCTGATGTGACAAGCAACACCTTTACTAGTCCTCTGTGTTTTGCAGGGGAGTTGTTGGCAAATATATCATTCATTACAGAAAACCTAAGAAATTATTCTGCATAGCTCCCTGGGATAAAAAAAAGTCTTGCTTCCTCTAAGAAACTATATGCGGTTTCCTTCTCTGTCAATAAGAATTGTGTGGTTGTGTCTCCTTTTTCTTTTCGGGTGCCAGGAAACTCAAGATTGTGCTAAGGCCACTCAATTGGCCTATCTGCTCAAATTGGCAGATGTCTGGTGGTGTGCTGGTCACTGGCAAACAACCCAGCTCTCAAAGGGTACAGTGCATTGAGCCTTGATTTATAATATATGCTGATTATTATGGTGTAAACTCTCCTCCATGGCTGGCTTATTACTGAATAGGGAGTTGGAGAGCAATGCACAGTAGCCATCATTATAGAGCATTTCAACCCCACATGGACGATTAAAGTAATTTGTGACATTGCACTCAGACAAGCAAGAGCCTCTCTCACCCTGAACCTGGCTTTTGAAAACAGCTGTTACTTGTCTTGATGCTTTGCATTACAAATATAATTCTTCTAAAATATCACTGACCTAATAGAAGAGCCACCACCCACAGCTGTTATTTATGGTGAAATTAGCTTAAAGGAAAATTTCAGTTCCTCAGTCACACTAGGCACGTGTCAAGTACTCAAGAGCCACATGGGGCTAGCGACTACAGTTTTTGGTGCAGACATAGAACAACTCCATCATTGCAGATAATTCTATTAAGACAGTACTGCGAAGCATTTCTGTTAAACTAATTCCATTTCAGTAAAACTAATTTCTTTGCTTATTACCTTTGGAATTTTGCCCATAACTGTATGGTATAAAAGGAAATCTGGCCAGAGTTTCTACTGATGGGAATTATAGAAAGGCATGGGTTTCAAAAGGCTGTGTGCCTCTCGCCAGAGGTCTCGGGGGGTAATGCTTCCAAAGGCTACACAATGGACCACTTCTGCCTTTGGACTTTTCCAGTAGTCTACAAACCTTGTCAAGAAGAGAGGGTAGCATCTAATGAGTCATTTCAAAGAAAAACTTGTGATGCAAGCAAGAGGATATATATTCCTCAGTACAGAAATAGACCTTCGAAGGCATGTACTTCTGTGGTAGGCTGGACAATCATCCCTTCTGAGACATTCATTCTGGAACTGTGTTTGTCACTTTATGGCAGATGTAATTAAGTTAGGGATTCTGAGATGATGAGGAGACTCACTGAGATTATTCCAGTGGGTCCAATGTCATCAGAATGGTCCTTGTAAGAGAGAGACAGGAAAATCAGTGAGAGAAGAGGATGTGACAGGGGAAGAAGGTATCAGAAAGAGAGAGAGAGAGAGAGCTTTGAAGAGGCTCCATTGTGGGCCTAGAAGATGGGGCCATAAGGCAAAAAACAGAAGTAGCCTCTAGGAGATGGAAGAGGCAAGGAAACAGTTTGTCCCCTAAAGCCCCCGAAGGGATGTAGCCCTGCCAACACTTTGATGTTAGCCTAGTATGACTCATTTTGAACCTCCAGAAATATAAAAGAACAGTTATGAATTGCTTTAAGTTGCTAAGTTTGTGATCATCTGTTACAACAGTGTTGAAACCAAACATCTTGAGACCCAGTGTTATGGTTGATACATGGTGTCAACTTGGGGAGTCTAGAGGTTTGGCTAAGTAAGTCAGCAGTTGTAAATCTTGGGGTGAAAAGGACATGCCCTTACCCTTCTGGGATGTTGTTTATTATGTTAATTTGGGAAGTTTAGAAGGTTAACTATGTGACTCAGAAGGGAGCTGGGGTGCTTATTTGTATTCATCCTAAACCTGTGCAGGAGGAAGGCACTCAGAGGGTGCGGGTGTAAAGGACCACCCCCACCTCCCCAGAGCTGGTGGACTGTATAAAAAAGGACCTGAGGAAGGACCGGCTGCTGGTTCTTCGGAGGAGCTCCAGTCTTCACCTTCAGCTTGGTCGTCTCCTGGCTTCCGGTGCAGACTCTTTGGCTTCTGCCTGGGACTCTTCAGCATTCTGGTGTTGGCTCTCCGGCCTTCATTGTAGGTTCACCAGCATTTCGTCGCAGACTCAACAGCCCTTGATACGGATTTGCACGGACACTGCAGTGAGCTCCAGGCCCCAGGCCTGGGCTCTTCAATCTCCAGTGTGCAGATACGCTATGCACATTTCCTCATCTAACCCTGTAGCTGACCATTGTAAGCCAAATTTGTAATTTGTTGTACATTTGTATATCTTATGTTAAATGTTTCTCTAGTAAACCCTGACTGATACACCCAGAGATGCCTGAAACAAAAGGGTATATTAAGCATTACAAAGGTGAGCCAAAAAGAAATGACCACACCCCAGAACAAGTTCCTACAACTGCCAGCAGAAGGGCCAGACAGCAATTGGAAAATGTCACCTGGACCAGAGCTAAGAACATTTTTTTACAAAGCAATGTTAAGAAATGCAAATAGCCAAAACATCTGCTAAAAGAAAACATTTTTAGAATACCTAACAAGGTACAACATAACATTAATCTGTGGAGAAACTGATGCAGCTAAAGCAAAAAGACAAAAAATACAGATGGTACAAAGATATGCAAAGAAAAACAAAAACATAAAATGAAAGCAGCTGTTAAACTCTTGGTATCTGATAAAACAGAATTAGAACCAAAGAGCACTAAGAGAGAGAGAGAGAGAGAGAAGAGGACCACTTCACAGTGCCCCAGGCTGCAAAAGTACAGTAAAAATTAAGAGTCATTAATATCTGTTCTTCTAATAACAGAGCAAGAGCTGTTAAAAGCAGGAGCTATCAGTGAGGTGAGGAAAACAAGAAATATTAACACACACTGACCAAGACACCCAGCTTGGCTCTAGTAGACAAGCCCTGAGCAAAGATGGAGTACACCCAGATAGCACAACTAAAAGTCAGACAAGTGGAGGTTGGATATGTGCAGATAACTCTGCATGGTGGCTGTCATGCATGTGTGCTCTACCACTTTAATTCATGCCACGTCAAACCTCAGAATATGATTCACTTAAAAACAGCATCTTTGCTGTATTTAGTTGAAGGTCTTTACAGTGAAATTTGGGGTGGGCCATAAATCCAAGGGTTGGTGTCTTCATAAGGAAAAGGAGAAGAAGATTTAGGGAGAAAGAGATATACAGGGAAAGAGGCTGTGTGGAAGCAGAGGATGGGACTAGAGAGGTGCAGCCACAAGTTGGTGGCCTGGAGTGACCAGGGGCCAAAAGAGGCAGGATGGGTCCTCTCCTTGACCCTTCAAAGGTAGTTTTCCCTACCCACAACTGGATTTCAGACTCCAGAACTGAGAGAAAATACATTTCTGGTGTTTTAAGTCACCAACATTGTGGTAATTTGTTACGGCAGGCCCCAAAAGTAATACCATATGTATAAATGTATGTATGTATATGTAAATCAATCAATCTCTGAACCCTAATTATACAGAATGTGCCTGATTTTCACAAAACTGACTCTATCATAGACCACAAAGAAAACCTGAACAGATTCCAAAGAATAAAAATAACACAAACAGGATTGTCTGACTCCATTGCAGTGAAGCTAGAAATTAACAAAAATTTGCACAGACCTTTACATCTGGAAAAATTTAAAGAGTGGCAATAAATCCAAAATGAAATGACAGACTTTCTTCGAAATGGTGATAATGAAAGCTCAACTTATTAGTTGACAGAAAAAAGACTTTACACTACTAACCTTATTGATATACTTTTTAAAGTAAAAAAAAATCATATTTAACTCAGACAACTATAAAAAGCAACTACAGAAGACACAATAAAGCACAAAGAAGGATTATTAAAAGTAAAAACAGCACATTAATGTTTCATCTATAAAACAGAAAATGGCAAGACTAATAAAACACAAATTTGCTTTTCTTTCAGAAGTAGCAATATTTTTTTAAAAATTCAGTTACTAACCTAATGAAGGAAAAACAAGGAAGACAGCACAAATACAGAAAGTATGATGAGGAGAAAAACCACAAAAGGAAGGAAATGAGAAGAGATTGTTCTGTACAGCTCTTTACAGACAAATTGGGAAACAATACATTTTTATAAAACTATGACTTACCAAAACTGACCTCAAGAGACAAGCTTTGAAAGACCAGATTCCACAGGAGAAATAGAGAACGTGGCTTAAAGAGCTTCTATGCAAAAATAAAATTTGAAAGTAAAATATGTAACATCCCAGATGGCTTTGCAGCAGAATTCTCCTCAATTCATCCTGCAAGCCAAGAAAAAGAAGGAAAATCTTCCACATTTGCTTTATGGAGAATGACACTGATCTTCAACCTGGCAAAGATTTCACTACAAATAATTTAGAATATCAATGCCAAAATCATAAATACTCACAAAGTAACCTCAAAGCACATTAAAATATATTCCTCATGACCACTGGAGTTTATGGTACAAAAGCAAGTGTTGTTCTCTGTTGGGAAATTCATTAATACAGTATAGTCAATAATCTTGTGAGAACTAAGAAAATCATATGCTCATCTCAGTAAATGGAGAAGAGGAATTTGAAAAAATCCATGTCCTATTCATATGAAAAACACTCAAGAAAATAGAAATGGATGGATGCTTCGTTAACATAAGTAGTGTGTGTGTGTGTGTGTGTGTGTGTGTGTGTGTGTGTGTGTGTGTTACTCCCTAAAGCCCACACCTTATTTAATAAGGAAACACTCGCCGTTGTGGTTTCAAAATG
>PVLD010025529.1:0-23596 GCA_004027595.1 Dinomys branickii
TGTGTTTCCTCTGGGGTCTGGGAGAGCTTTTTCCTAAGCAGTCTGTCACTTGTGTGGAGTGGGGAGCCATGCCTAGTGACGTGCAACATGCTTGTCCTTAACACCACAGGCATGACATTTGAACAAGACAGAAGTGCACAGCTGATCTTAAAAGTAGCAGTTACTGGCTTTATGTAATAAAGGAAGCATTGTTAACTTCAAAAAAAAAAAAAAACAAAAGGTACAGTAAATCATAAATGTTACCCGGTACCTCGTTCAGTGAAACTGCCACTTTGGCATTGCCCATTTTCATACTTGAAGGTGTATTCTCTCTCATGCTCTGGAAATCGACCATTTTGTAATAAATGCTGCCCATGAAATGCTTCATCACAGGCACAAAGCATCAAACAATCAAGAAGTGGGGCCAGTTCCTGGCAGTGACAGGACATCACCATATCAGGACCCAACTCCCTGATAACACTATTACCTTTTCTCTGCCTCCTACCTTGAGTTCCTTAAGCCCATGTTTAAAAAAACTCTTAACCAACCACTCCAAGCAGAGGTTCAGCTCTCTCATTTATATTCCAAGATTGGCACAAAATCCATAGTAAAACCCCTTATGTTAAACAATAAAACTTCCTATGTAGATGGAACACTGCTATACACCCTGAAACTACGTTCCTCAGTTCAGATTGCACTATATTTATCTCTGTTACCCCTACACCTAACACAGTGCCTGGCACACGGCAGGTACATAAGTCCTTAATGAATTAGTAAACAGAAGGGACAGGATAAACTGAAGTTACCTATAGGTACCTTATTTTGGGTCATAATAATTTATCTAAATTGTTAGTAGAGAATTCTCAAGTCCTTTGAACACAGTCCTTTCATTTGACCCAAGAAAGAAAAATATTCTAGAGTTTAGGCCACCGTCTATGAAAAGTAGAGGACCCACATGGGGTGGGTGCCTTTGTGGAGTAGAGGGGATATAAGACACATGCCAAAATGGCCTACACATTATGGCATCCAAGATAGAGTCATTTCCTAGGCTTTCAATTAAAGAGATTTCTCTAATCACTGGAAAGGTCCAGCCTCTTACCTTTGCATTAACCTCAGCTTTTCAGACAAGTTCTACAAGCCTGGGGACATGGGGGCTTTGTGGGAAAGGTGTGGAAACAGACAAAACCTACACCAAAGATGCAGTCTATAATTTAACCATCCTCCGTGCCACAACACATACCTGGTGCCACAGCACATACCTCCGAATTCTGAACATGCTGGGAAAGACAGGCATATCAGTTCCTTTCAGCTCAGTCTACTCCTTGGGGAGTTATCCATGCAAGATTATTGGTCCTGGTCCCCCACTTATACCGCCAAAGGTTGTTGGCTTCACCCTTTGAGCACAGTTCAAAGAACACATCACCCGGAGGGACGCACATCTCACATACACTCTCTGTGCTTACACTTTAAAAGCAAATAATAAGCTCCTTTCTGAGACTTTTAGGAGAAAAATTTAAGCGCACACTACATTGTAGGGTATAATATAGCACAGGGAATGCAGCTTGAGAGGTTAGTTATGCATATATTTTGCATATTTAAGACAATTCGGTAGTCTATACTATAAATATAACTCAATGGTAACATCTAAAAATACATAACATAATCAGGAATGGTCTGCTGGGTATTTTATTTCATAAAAAGAAATCCTGCCAACTTCAGTACCTGCACTAATAAAAATAGATCTTTTTGTAGTAAGCCTTGGTTTTTAAAAGACTGGGCTTAACTGCAGAGTATCCAATACCTAAATTATATTCGAAACTGCCTCTATGGAATAAAGATAATTTTGTCCCTGACTTTTTTATTATCTTTGATAGTCTCTATCTGCAACTTCCTTCCTTGGACAATAGGGAGTCACACTCACCATTACCACCAATTTGAGTTTAAAAGGAGACTTGCAAGGCCCAGAAACTGCAGGATATACTGTACAAGGATCCTATTCATTCATGGCAAAAGGGTTCTTTTAAAAAGTGCTTTGTCTACCTGTAAACACACATGGGACAGAAGTCCAAAATAGAAATGTGAAAAGGAAGTAATAGTGGAACTGAAGGAACTTGTAACAGGCAACCTCTGATACCTGTGCAGCAGGAGGGCTTTGTAACTCGCACACTATAACCTTCCCTGCAGAAAACTGCCCGATCAAGCATGCTTAAAAGAACCTGGCTTCCCTGGTCTACTTACTGCCTCACCAGTATGGAGGCACAACAGGTTATGATCAGCAAGACAAATACAAAAGACCTTTATCCATCATTGTAATTTAGAATGACACAGTTCTCTTTTCCAAGCTCCAATATTGTGTACATTTTAAAAAAAAAAAAGTTCTGAGATTTCTTTAATGCTGCAGCCTACCTCTTGAAGATCTAACAATACCTACATACAGCAAAGTGTCCCTGTAAAATGGCTCACTAGCTGGGTGGTCTGGAAGTCAATTAACCTCCCAGAGGGTTAGTTGCTTAAAGATGATTTATTTAACTTACCAAGGCATTGTGTGACATAGGGAAATAAAGGGAAGCCACTGGTAAGGAGAAAGTCTTAAAAGAAAAAAACCTACTGGCCACTATTACCATTATTATTGTAGAAATTGTGTTTTACTTCAGGCCAAACTCCATTCCAAGAGAAAAGCGTGGCTCACAGTGCCTCTGACAGGGGAACCGAGTCCTGCAGCACAGCTATTATTCTCTCTTACTCCACTAGGGTTACCGAAAGGATCTAATTACTAAAGCCCTTTTCCTGACTATTTTAGAAGGCAAATGTATACTCTAAGGAAATGTGCTATGCTACACTTTGCTTGTGACCATACCAGCTTACTTTAGTCTTTCACTGATTATACTTGCATTTACAAAATCACTTAGTTGTCAGTGGAAAGGAAAGCATCCATACACTAAAATAAAAAAAGGAAAATCAACTAGTAAGTTAGTAACAACTATCACTTTGTAGAAATTTGAAAAGAAACAGTACAACCTATTCCCCTCCTGTAGCACAGATCCTTCTATAAAAACTTTTCTATTGTTTTAAGAGAACATTTTGGGGATTTTAATACACCCTGTTATGGCTGATGTAAGGCAGTCATAGGTGGGACTTTTGCAGAAGTAACTGGATCTAGAGTTTGTGATGCTGGGATTAATGGAAGGTGCCAAGAGCACTAGGACTAAGGGTGTGAGTGCTATCCAACCTAAGTACTCTAGATAACATGAAAGGGGCAGAAAGACACTGTTAGGACCCCTTGTTGCTTTGCTATCTTCTGTCCACCATGAACTGTCTCCTCTGTGATACCCCTCTGCCATGTGCCACCCTGCCTTGGAGCCAGCCGATTATGGACTTA
The DNA here is from genome assembly GCA_004027595.1 of Dinomys branickii. Lineage (NCBI taxonomy): Eukaryota > Metazoa > Chordata > Mammalia > Rodentia > Dinomyidae > Dinomys > Dinomys branickii. The sequence continues at coordinate 3,359 of PVLD010025529.1, forward strand.
AACTTGTATGAACTGTGAGCCAAATAAATCTTTGCTCCTGGAACTTGGGAGTGTTGGGTATTTTGTCTCAGCAACAGAGAAAAGCAACTAAGATACCTACATTACCAAAATATACTAATATGTAACAAATCATCTATCAGAAATCTTGTTATTTGAACTTCACCCTACCAATTAATGGTCTTTTTTAATCTTACACAACTTCATATTTATGTTCAAGTTAAGAATAAGCCAGGCTCATGCAATAAAATTTTGTGGGCTATTTTTATCACAGGAGCAACAGTTTTAGCTGGGCTGGAGCCTAGCATGTACTGTTAATGCTTGCAATGGATGCTCAGGAGAGCTGAAGGGGCAGATTCTTGCCTCACAGATTTCACACTAGGGATTTTCTCATTATGGGAACCAAGAATCCCTCTGAAAATACAGACTCTGGGACCTCTTGAATCAGAATTGGTGATATGATGTTTTTATTTCTTCCATGGTGACTCAGAGTTTAAGTATAAAAACCACTGGAGAAAGAGCCACATATAAGAAACAGAATAACAAAAATATATGTTGAGAATAATAATACAATGCACTTAGCTTTGGAGTCTGGCTGACCTCAATGCAAATTCCACCCCTGGCTCTCCTTCTGTATGCTCAGAAGCAAATGACTTTACCACTCTGGCCTTCATTTTTCTCACTAGTAATTTGCTGGGTTGAAAACATACATGTAGGAAAGGTACGGATGAATGACAATATACTTAAAATACTTATAGTGTTCAATAATGTGACACATCATTATGACAATCACTTACCACAGAACTGTGAAATACTACAGTCTTGATAGCCATTATTTCCTAAAAGGAATAAGATACCATGCATGCTATAGGAATTTAGATAAGAGTTTCCATTGTGATGGATGTAGAAAGGGAGTGTACCATGCAAAAGCTGCCATGCAGATCTGGGACACTAATTAATTTCTGTTCAAACATGAAGGGTTGGAAAAAATGTTCTCTTTCACTAAAGTTCCCTACATAACATTCTCAATAAATTGTAATTTCAACAAATAATTTAAAGATTACCTGGTTACACATTTCCACTCTTTTGGAATTAAATTATCTATTTCTGCATTCCCTGTATCTATAATAATTTTTTAAATTTTATTTTAAAGAGAAAAGAATAATAGCAAAATAACAGCAACAAAGACAAAAGCAAAATAAAGTGAAAACAAGAATGATACAGGGTTTAAAAACACAATTATAAGAATTAATAGTGGTTATTATATTGCATATTATCATCTTCAGTGAAGTTACTCAGATTTAGAGATGTAAGAATGCAAGATTGATCAAACCAATAAACAGAATAAAAAATAAAGATAAATAAATAAAACATTAGAAACCATATAGAGTTTGACTAGGCAAGATAATAGGAATTCACCAATGGTTGTTATATTGCATACTGTTGTCTTCCAATTAGTTGTTCAGATTACCAGATATGTGCATAGAAACTGGTCAAAAAAAATTAGACACTAACTGTTCCTTTCAATAAACCATTAGACATCAGCAGTACAGTTGTCCCAGCTGTCCATACATATATTCCTTTCCTTCATTCTTTTTCTCCTTTCCCTCATCCCACCTGTTCCTTCCTTTGAGCAACTTCTTTCCCTTTCATAATATCTACTGTACATTTTGGATTTTATTTACTTTTTCAAGATCTTACACTAGGGAGACAATACAATGTTTACACGTGAGTCTGATTTATTTCACTTATGAGTTTAGTCTCTAGTTGCATCCATTTACCTAAAAGACCCTCGAGTTTATCTTTTTTTATAGGTAATACTCCACTGTAGAAAAATATCACATCTTTTTTACCCATTCCTCATTGGATAGACATATGGATTGTTTCCAAGATTTAGCTATGACAAATTATGCTGTTATAAACATGGATGCACATACATCGTTGTGGTATGGTGTTTTTAATTCTTCTGGAAAAACACCCGGAAGGGGAATAGCTGTGTTAAGTGGGACTTCTAATCCTAGTTTTCTGAGGAATCTTTACACCAGTTTCCACAGAGGTTTCACCAATCTACACTCCCACCAGCAGTGGAGAAGAGTTCCTTTTTCCTCACAGCCTCTCTAGCATTTGTTATTGGTTGATTTCTTAATGACAGGCATTCTTTCAGGGGTGAGGTGGACTCTCAGTGTTGCTTTAATTTCCATTTCTTAAATGACATTAAACATTTTTGCATATATCACCATTAGTATTTCTTCATCTGAGAACTGTGTATTCATCTCAAATGCCCAATTTTGGATTAGGTCTTTGAATTTGGGGGGAGTGAATTTTTAAATTGTTTATATGTACTAGATAGAAGTCCTTTGAGGGAAAGTTGGCTAAAATATTTTCCCAATTCATAGGTTTTCTTTTCACTCTCTTGCCAATTTTTTTAGATGTGCAAAAACTTTTTAATAAGAGGAAATACCAGTTGTTTAGTCTTTGAAGTACCCCCTGTGACGTTTTGTTTTTGTTCATGAACTCTCTGCCTACTGTATGGCTTCAAGATTTCTACCTACTCTCTTTTCCAGTAGATTTAGTGTTTTGGTTTTAATATTTAGACTTTTGATCCATTTTGATTTTAATGCATGGTGATAGACATGGGTCTAGTTTTAGTGTTTAGCATGTGGAAAGCCAGTTTTTCCAGCACCATTTATTAAAGAAACTATCATTCTTCCAGTGAATGTTTGGGCCCTTTGTCAAAAATAAGGTGGCTGAATGTCTTTGTCATTATGTCTCCATCTTCTAATTTGTTCCATTGATCTTCAGGTCTGTTTTGTTCCTCATACAATGCTGATTTTTATCATGGTAGCTTTGTAGTATAATTTCAAGTCAGGGATTGTGATGCCTGATGCATTTCCTTTGTTATCCAGGAAGGCTTTTGCTATTCTAAGCCTCTTCTGGTTCCAGATGAATTTTAGAAATGTTTTCTCTAGATTGGTGAGGTATATTAATGGTGTTTTAATTGGGATTGCATTGAAACTTTACAACAGTTTGAACAGTACGGCCATTTTCACAATGTTGTTTCCTTCCTATCCACGAGCAAGGAATATGCTTCCATTTCTTGAAATCCTTCTTGATCTCCTTTTGCAGAGTCTTGTAGTTTTCACTGTAGACATCTTTTACTTTTCTCTGTTAGATTGATTCCTAAGTATTTCATTTTTTTTAGATGCTATTGTGAAAGATGTGGTTTCATTAATTTCTCTATCAGTCTGTTTGTTGTTTGTGTACAGAAATTCTGTTGATTTTAGAGTGTTGACTTTGTATCCAGTTAAACTAGTGAATTTGGTCATTAAATCTATAAGCCTTTTGGTGGAGTCTTTGGGGTCTTCTATGTAAAGTATCATGTCATCTGCAAATAGGGATAATTTCACTTCATTATTGCTTTTATTTCTCTTTTTTATCTAATTGCTTTGGCTAATATTTCCAGAACTATATTGAATAGAAGTGGTGACAATGGACATCTTTGTCTTGTTTCTGATTTAGAAGTGAAAGCTTTTAGTTTTTGTCCATTTAGTATGATGTTAGCCATTGGTTTGTCATAAATGGCTTTTATCAAAGACCATCTATTTCTGTAGAGTTTTTATCATGAATGAATGTTAGACTTTATCAAAAACTTTTTCTCCATCTATTGAGCTGATCATGTGATTTTTGTCTTTGGATCTATTGATATGGTGTATTACATTAATTGATTTGCATGTATTAAAGCATCCCTGCATTCCTGGGATGAATCCCACTTAGTCATCATATATAATGTTCTGGATGATTTGCTGCATTATTCGTATTTTATTGTGAACGTTTCCATCTATATTCATTAGAGTGATTGGCCCATAGTTCTCTTTTTTGGTTGGGTCTTTCTCTGGTTTTGCTATCAGGATAATATTTCCCTCCAGGAATGAGTCAGGGAGAATTCCACCCTTTCAATTTTATTAAAGAGTTTGAGAGAATTGGCATTAAATTGTCTCTAAATTTCTTGTAGAATTCAGCTGTGAATCCATCAGGACCTGGGCTTTTCTTCATTATTAAACTTTTTATTACATTTTCAGTTTCACCAGCTTATATTAAGTTATTTAGGATTTTTATATCTTCTTCATTCAGCTTTGGTAATTCATATGTATCTAGGAATCTGTTAATTTCCTCTGTGTTTTCCATCCTATGAGAATAAATATTTTTGAAGTAGGTATTGATGATCTTTCTACAGGATCTGTAGTGATTTCATCCCTTTCATTCCTTACTGCATGAATTTCAGGATTTTTCCTTTTTTTGATAAGGTTGGCTAGGGTTTTATCAATTTTATTTGCTCTTTCAAAGAACCCACTCTTTGATTCATTAATTCTTTGCATTGTTTTCTTAGTCTCCATTCAATTATCTGCTCTGATCTTTATAATTTCCTACAATCTTTGGGCTTTGGGCTTGACTTCTTTTTCTAGAAGCTTGCAGAATAAGATTCTTTATGCTTGTTCTGCTTTCCTGATGTGGGAATTCACTGCTATAAATTTCCCTCTTAGGACTGCTTTCATTGCACCCCACCAGTTCCTATAAGTTGTATCTGCATTTTTGTTTGATTGTAAATAGTTTAATTTCTTATTTAATTTCATCTGTGACCATTTATCTGTGTTGAGGAGGGTATTATTTAATTTCCATGTGTCTATGGAGTTTTTGCAATTTCTTTTTTCTTTAATTTCCAATTTCACTGCACTGTGGTCCAATACTAAGCATGGGACAATTTCAATCATTTGCATTTACTTAAGCATGTTCCATATGCTAGTATATGATCTACTTTAGAGAACACCACTTGTGTAGCTGTAAAGAATATGTATTCTGATGTTGTGGGGTGGAACACTCTGTAAAGGTCTACTAAGTCCATTTTTCACAAGTTTGGTTAAGTTCTATTATTTCTTTGCTGACTTTTTGTCTAGCTTATCTGTCTCTTTGTGACAATGGGGTGTTAAAGTCCCTGTTATGACTGTTAGTATTTATTTGATTTTTCATGTCTGTTAAAATTTGTCTTACATAGTTGGGTACTCCTGTATTTGGTGCATAGATATTTATGACTGTTATCACTTCCTGTTGAAATTTTCCCCTAACAAGTATGTAGTGACCTTCTTTATCTCTTTTAATCATTCTTGGTTTGAAGTGCACATTGCTTGCAAACATAATACCTACACCCACTTTTTCTGGGGTTTTGTTGCATTGAGTATTATTTTCCATCCTTTGATTTTCAGTGTGTGAATTCCCTTTTGAGTTAAATGTGTTTCTTGTATACAGCATACAGTTGGATTTTGTTTCTTGAGCCACTCTACCAGTCTGCTTTGCTTGATCGATGAATTGAGACAGTCTACATTAATGGTTATAAGTGATGTGTATTGCCTTATTTTTGTCACGCTATTTCCCTGCTGCTGGTTCCTCCTTTTTCCCTCTGTTTAACTGCTTCCTTGCTTGGTGTTTCCTTCCCATTGTTGATCTTCAACTTGTGGTCACTTTTTTCTCTTTTTAGAGTATCTTTTAGTACTCTTTGTAGCATTTGTTTGGGGCTCATTAATTTCATCAGTTGTTCTTTATCATGGAAATATTTTGTTTCTCCATTAATTCTGAAGGGTAGTTTTGCAGGGTACAGCAATCTGGGTGGGGAGTTGTCAAGGCCTGACATACTTCACTCCAAGCTCTTCTTGATGGTTTCCATTGAGAAATCTGCCATGATTCTGATGGGCTTTCCTGTATAAGTGATCAGTTTCTCTTTTTTAACAGCTTTTAATATTCTCTTGCTAAATTTCTGGGATCTTGATTACTGTATGTCTGAGTGTAAATTTATTTTGGCCATAGCTAACTGGGGTTCTATATGCCTCACTTAACTGTATGTCAGATTCTTTTTCCATGCTTGTGAGATTTTCTGCTATAACTTCTGCAAATAGTCTTTTTATGTCATTTGTGTTGACTCCTGATGTTTCATTGACACATATTAATCTTACATCGTTTTTCTTTGCATCATCTTGCAGCTGTTGAATTGTTATTTCCTGGTTCCTTGTTATTTTTCAAAGATCCTTCCTTTCATGATCCTAAGCTGTAATGCTGTCTTTAACATCTGAAAGCTTTAGCTTCATTCAAGTGCTTTTGCCAGCTTTTGATGAAATTTTAATTTCCTGTATATATGTTTGAATCTGTTTCATGCATTCTAATTTGTTCAATTTGTTTCCACCATTTTGCTAAGCTCCCCTATTTTATCTATGTCTTCTTTATATATTTGAGCAGTTCTTTCATTATTATTGCCATTTCTTTTTTACCTGAGAGATTATTTCTGATCTGATGTCTTCTATGGCCTGATGGAGTTGTTTCTTCAATTCAGTTGCTATCATTTCAAAAATTTTATGTGCATCCCTTCCAAGCTCTTCTCCGTCAATTTCTCCTGGACTTGTTCTGGATGGTGCAGAGGTCTGAGATTGCATTTTTCTACTTTAATTTTTTCATTTTCAAAGATCAAGAGGTTCCCTGGAGCTCAGCCTCCCTCCTACTTGTGTGGGAATGGTGGGGTAAGGACCCACAGGCCCCCGGTGCTCAGTGCAGCTCCATTGATGGTGTGTAGACTGGAGTGCATTCACTGATGCTGCCACACCAGTCAGGAAGTGCAGGTGTATCATCCCTGAGGCTTCCAAAGCTGTCTGGGACTCAGCTTGGCTCGCATGCAGGGTTACCAAAGCTTTCCAGGGTTCAGTCCAGCTTCTGTGAGGGTAAATGTGTGGGCATGTCATGGTCACTGAAGCTCCGAATGCTGTCCAGGACCCAACCTAGTTCCCATGCCAGTGGACGAGGGGTGAGGATGCAATTACTGAGACTGCAAAGCTGTCAGAGTTCACATTGGCTCCCATGAGGGTGTGTGGGGAGGGATGGGCCATGCCTGGCTCTAATGCTGGTGCGGGAGGGGTGAAGTGCAGTCACCAAGGCTCCGGAAGTGGTCCAGGATCAGCCTGGCTCCCATGTTGGTGGGGGAGGGACAGGGCAGCTCACAGAGGTTCCTGAGGATGTCCAAGTTTCTGCCTGGCTTCCACGAGGGTATGTGTGGGGGTTTGGTCACTGAGGCTCCAGAAGCTGTCCTGGAACCAGCCCAGTTCCCACACAAGTGGGGGACGGGGGAGGGCACAGTCACCCAGGCTGCTGAAGCAACCCTAGGCTCAGCTCAGCTCTGAGGTTCCTGAAGCTGTCCAGGGCTCAGCTCAGCTCAGCTCCTGTGGCAGGGGGAGGGGAGCGGGATGTTCATTGAGGCCCCTGAAGCTGTCCTCGGCTCAACCTGGCTCCCACACTTGTGGGGCTGGAGTGGAGGGTGGCTCACCAAGGTTCCTGAAGCTGTCCAGTGTTAAGCCCAGCTTCCAAAGGGGTGGGTGGGACCATATAAAATAATTTTAAGCACAAAATTATCCTCAAAAATATCACAATGTCTATGCTTATAACAGAACAGTTTATAGTTGATTGTTTTATGTAGCACAGTCCATTCACCACAAAAAGGCAAAATTGTACACAGGCTGCCTCTCAAACATACCCTCATTTATTTATATGTAAAATGATAGTATTGACCTCATGCCAGGTGGGGGCACTCTCTCGGTGTTGCACACATGACAAATTTGCTGTTACCCCTCAGCAGAGCTATGTGAAAGAGGTCTCCCGAAGTCTACAAAGAGGCTGCAAAGATAGTTCACCTGCGCCAGGAACCTAACTGGCCCATGAAAGCATTAAGCCTCTTGATGATCCCATTAGTAAAATAGGCTAATAAATTAAGGTAATTCACTCACAGCCACTCCTATTAAAACATTATTTCTGTGAAGAATCAAGAGCAACTGCATCCATTTCAACAAATGGAGAAGAGCTCCAGATTATAGCACCTGCAAAACTAAGGTAACAGTAATTAATGATTAAAAATACAGTGTTAAGACTCAAAATCAGCCCTCAATCCAAGGGACATTTATTCCAAGTGAGAAAGCCTTGTTTGAAACTGAGTATCTGTATTAAAAAAACGGAAGCTAAAACAATTATTACTGCAGGCAACTGCTATTAATGTCACATAGGGGAAGAGATGCAGCCTCTACTTTCATATCCCAGTTCTGCATGAAAAAAAATTATGCATATATACATTCATCTCTTAAAATAGACTGAGACAGATCAACACATATAAATAGCCCAATGCAACATCTGTAGCAGTACTTCAGAGTATATTAAAGTCCTTGATGTTTATCAAGTTGGTAAACCATATCAATTCCTAGTTCTTTAAATTGCCAGTTGCTGGGCAACCACATCTTTGTCAATTGTCACTCGCTCTAAAGTTCCTCTGCAATATTCACTCATGAAAAAGAACACCGTGGAAAAACTCTTCTGATACTTTTTACTTTTACTTTTTCTGGGGCAAAAGAAATGCACTTATTTTTACCCCTGATCTGAGTGTCTAATAACTGACTTTAGGGAAGTAAACTCTGTTTAACTATTTGGAAGAGGGTAGCATAAATGATACCAGTGTGATGTGGAAGCATAAAAATTATTGGACTTTACTAAGTTTCTTTTCTGGGACCTGGTCCACAAAAAAGGCATGTTTGTGACAGAAGCTTTCTGAGAGAAAATATTGCACTCTATAGAAAATAGACAGTTACCAACAAAACTGATAATATATTATTCTTATAATCCAGCTCTCATCACTGAAGGACAACTAAGAGGTAAAGATCACAGTAACAAACTTCTTGCTTCTGATATAGTCCAGTTTGCAGGACATTGACAAGCAATGTTATTTGTTACTTTCTCATGAAAACTTTTAGCACTTACGTGTTTTATTTTTATGGATGCATTCATTATTTTACTCAATCTGAGACTTAATTAATCTACCAGTAGTATAACATTTCTTTTCAAGGTAAGGTAGGTCCTCAGGCAATGAACATAATGGAATGCAATGTGTATTCAAGTCTCTCTCTCAAAACAAGTACTTTAGAGTTGCCACTCCCTGTCTCTCTGGACAGCAGTTTCAGAACAGATCATTTCTAAAGTTCTTCTGGCAATATCACTTCATAAATTCATCAATATTTAAATGATATAGTTCTCAGCTACAGCCTCTGTAAAACTTCTCAGCTACAGCCTCTGTAAAACTACCCCAGCCCAATTAAACAGATGTTTTTATATTGCTACATCTAAAAAATGTGGAAATATCATATATAGAGAACACAATGGAAATTATTAAACTGAAAATTTTGCCCAATCATACAAACATTTGGAGAAAAAAGGATAACTTTACAACTTTAAGTCAGAAATGACTGAGTATGTCAACTTTGAAATTAAAACCTTTATGCAACAAAAGAAACCCTTGTAAACCAGACTGGATAAAAACTGCAAATAACAAAGAATTAGTAATAGGATTATTTAAGAATACTTCTAAATACATAAGAAAACAAAACATGAGCAACTTTAAAACTGAAGGAAAAAATCAATAATGAGTGAAAAAGAAAATTTCTGCAGCCAATAATTATAGGACAAGCTTCTCAATGAGATACCAAATCATACTCATCAGATTGGAAAACATTTTAAGGTCTTATAATCCTAGTGTTGGCAAGAATATGAAACAACTGAAATTCTCATACTCTCAGGGAGTGTAAATGCACAGACACCACTTAGAATAGCAATTTAAAACTATGTGGTCAAGTGGAAGATATACAATAAGTTTTCTATGTCCCATGGTAGGCACAATGACGATCTCCTCAAGATGTTCATGACCTAATTCCAAACCTCTGGAAATGTTACTTTACATGGCAAAGAGATACTAAGGTTGCAGATGGAACTCAAGTTGCTGATAACAACTTTAAAATGGATAAATTGCCCTTGTATTTGCAAGGATTCTCAAAAGTAAGTAAGAATGGCACACATCTGTAACCCAAGCACTCTGGGAGACTGAGGCACTAGCATTACAAGGTCAAGTCCAGCCTGGCCAAGTTAGCAACTTAGTGAGACTCTTTCTGCAAATAAAAAAGAATAAAGCTCAGTGTAAAGACTGTAGGTTCAGTCCCTAGTACAAAAAAACAAAAAAAAGGAAACCAGGGAAGTAGAAAAGAGGAAAAAAAGCTAGTGAAGGTGTGACTGAAGCGACGGTGGAACAACAGAGAGGCAGCACCACTACCTGTCACATGTGGGAGTGAGGCCACGATCGGAGGCCCTCGAACTCTCTCCGGAAGTCAAAGTAAGAAAGGGGAGTCTCTCCTGGAGGCTCCAGAAGAAACGCTCCTTGCTGACACCTTCATTTTAGTCCGGTGAGACCCACGTCAGATTTCTCATCTATAGAGCTGTCACATGATAAATTTGTGTTGTTTTAAAGCAGCGTGAATAGAGTAAGTTACCGCAACAGCTATAGGTAACTGTTAAAGTAACACAGAAACTCTGAGTCTTAGCGAAATTCTCCGACAAGTCACTTTCGGAGAAATCATAGCAAGGTACAGAGGGAGACTATCTAGAGCAGACATTTTGGAAATGATCTGAATGTCCATAAATTAGAGAATAGATTTGAGAAAATCCTAGTAATTTCTACAATATAATGCTATACAGTCACTCACAGAAACAGGTTAGAGCTTTACATAGATCATGAATACAACTCAATACTGATGATAAATTAATGAAGCAAACTAAAGAATGAATTGTATAATAACAATGTATAATGCACAAAACGATGTATTGATATCTATGGAAAAATATTTCATAGTTGAAAGAATAAACAAGTGAAGGAGAAGTAGAAACACCATACTCAGGACAGTAGCCAGCTCTGGGGAACAGATGAGTCGTACACAGAGCGTGTCAAGAATGTCTGAAAGGTTGTATTTCTTGAGAAATGAAAAGAAGTCCTGAAAATGTAAGCATCTGACACGAGTAAGATAAGGCAAAGAGATGAAAATTTATTATATTTATTATTCGTATTTTTATATTTTACTGAAATTTTTCGTAATAATGAAACATCATATGCTCAAATGATGTATTTTCCAAGTGTCCAGTGGCATACAGGCAAACTGGTTTTTCCCAAGTTCACAGAAAATGATCTCACCTAAGGAAGTATCTCATTAAATTGCCAATTAAAAGACAAAAATACCAAAAAAAAAAGCAAACATCAATATTTAGCCCAAATTTTGTAACCTTCCAAGTGTACACTGAAAAAAGCAAATTTTTATTTTTCCTTTATTTTAAGCAATTTCATTTTAAGCCTGCAGAGTCAAAAACTAATACATATGGAAAGGATCTTTCCATGTGTCTCCAAAGAGGCACACCCAGGTGTGAAGAGGTCTATCTGCAAGTGGGCACTTATGCATTGGGTCATATGAAATACACTGTCACCTTTCAGACAAAATGTAAGATGGTTCATTTAGAAATAACAGTGTTTAAATTAAATAGATAAAATAACACTCTACATATCCTTGTTAATCTCCCATCAGTAGGAATTAATCAACCTACCAGCTAACAGGTTTACTGAGGGAAAAAAAAAAATACATGTACTTTGTGATTTAATATTTTTCCCTTATTACTGGTACCACCATAAAACATATTGCAATTCTTATTTTTTTCTTTTTTAAAATGGTAATGTCTGTCTAAGGCCCCCAGGGCATTATGAGAAGATTAGGAAATGACTGTTCTGCTTCTTGGGAAAATGTTAAAAATGAAGGGATTTTCCACTTTGACTGCTTTTCCTCCTCCTGAGCTGGAAATTTTTAACTCTTTCTCTAGGATGTTATTAATAATTGAGATCACTGAAACTAAATTGTTTTTGCTAAAAGAAAACACACAAAAATAACCTAAGTCTAGTGTGTAACTTACATATATGACTTGGATAAAAGTAAAAGCATTTTATTGCAACTCATTGTTATTCAAATGAAGCTTATTTAATCACTTCACAAGCCCAGATCCCTTTCTTTTAAGCCTGAGAAACTAAGTTAATTATATTTAGTTCCAGAAGGCACACGGTGCAGTGTCCGTGCTGCCAAAATGTCAAATGCAATGTGAACGGCAGTGATAGCAGCTATGAAGCAAAACGTGTTCCTTTGTTGTTTCCTGACCAAGCCAGCCCAGAATTCAAATACAATGATGCCTCAGCCAGCAACCCTGAATATTAAAAAAGAAGACTTGCCATACTGCAGTCTTATGCTTAAAAGCAAATACAAGCATACTATTCAAAGTGCAATGGGCTAAGAACTGTTATCTAAAAATATGTATATAAAAGTTATCCAGACTGATATTAACTTATGATCAAAGTTTATCACTTTAATTGATGCCTTGTATTTATGCAGAGCACCAGCGCAGCCAGAATTCCAGAACACTAGATAGAATACTTCTTCAATAGGAGCCTTTCCCCTGACTTTGTTCTCCTCTATTTCTTTTTTCTACAACCAATCAATGTGGAGATGCTTCCTGATACATCAACATTCCGACACGCTCGCTACATGCCCTTCCTCTGGAGAAATGCCATCTCTCTTCCCATCTACCCCTTCTGAAGGGTGCTCTGCTCTGTCAAGGACCACTTCCTTTCAGGGTACCTTCCTCTGTTCATCGTAGAGCTAACACCCTAACCTTAGCACCTTTTAGCTGGGGATACAGCTTAGTGGCACAGCACCTGCCTGGCAAGCCCAAGGTCCTGAGTTTGATTTCTGGTACCAAAGAAAAACACAAAAAACAAAAAACTTTAGCATCTCTTAATCATGTGGGCTTCTTCTCTCTCCCTTCCAGGAAATTCCCCCCTCAGCTCTGACAGATCCCCTATACCTGAACACATTATCAAAGTTTCATCTAATCCATTCTACTGATGAATAAATTTAAAAAATTCAATTTATAGATATTCTTTATATAAAGTTAAAATGTACCTCTTTGCAACTTCTATTTATTGGTTAGACTTCTGGGGAGATCTAGAATCCTTTCACTGTAGTACAATTATTTGTTATCATGATTCTTTTGCTTAATTAAATATCCACTATTAATCTAAACAAGGCTTTAATCCTAATACTCACGTTTTTACCCACAAATATGCACAGCCCTTGCTACCACTACCAACTGGGGCTAACGTGGTAGATGACTGGTGTATGCATGTAACATAGCAGCACAGCTCTTGCTCATTTAGTCAAATTACAAGCATAGGACTTGACCCATTCTCGTCACATTGCTGTGAAAATTCTCTTGCTCCTTCACTAGTCATTGAATGTGTATCTCCTACCGCCAAAATGCAAACTCTATGAAGTCAAAGATGGTACCTTCCTAACTCAAAGGAGCCAATAACCAATGCCTGGTGTACCATAGACAATAGTCCATATACCCTAATGACTATTCCAAAAAGACCACTTAAAATATTGCTTCTCTAGGATTTTCACCTGACGTGAACTTTAGGATTACTGACTGGCCTATCTACAATGTGTAAGTTTGGGCCACATTTTGTGGAAACTCAAAACAAGTGAGGAAAGAGAGTGTTTCCCACACAGGTGATACATTGAGTGCTAAAGGAACAGAAAAATGCCATTTGAAGTATGTATTTAAATATACTATATTGCAAAGCCTTTCAGTTGCAAGTTTTAGTTGGGGGGGGCTTTAAGAAGGTTGGAAGAAAAGTACAGGGAATAGCATGTGAGACCACTGGGGAAGTAAGCAAAAGGACAGCCTGGACCCTCCTGGGGGAGGGATTATAGTTGAAGCCGAGCAGATGGGACGGGGCAGTCAGGAAGTGAGACCAGGGAATCATCAAGGCTGTTGAAGTCCTGAACAAATGTAAATATTATAACTCCACTGGTTAATATTTAAGGCAAAGAATATGGTACCCTCAGGATGGTGCACATAGTAGGGAGAGTGTGACCAAGGGCAGGAAGACTGAGTTCAGAAGCACTGCAGGATTCTAAGAGATGAGTGGTGCTCAATCGGGATAATGGGACTGGGGCTGGATCACAAGGAACGCAGCACAGGGATATTCAGGGAGGTAAGATCAAGCACTACAGGACTCTAAGAGGTAAGTAAAAGGGGAAATCCAAGATGGCCCCAAGGTTCCTGATTTGGAGGACCAGAAAGAGGTCCCAATTGCTGAAATCAAGAATAAGGAATGAAGAACAGCAAGCTGCGCAAAAGCCTTCACTTCCCATAAACTTAGAGAAGAAAACGCTTCAACATGTTCATTCTTACCTCTCCCAGCTGGTATTTAGGGTTATTTTATCTTATGCTCTTAATGTCTAAATATATATATTTTTTTTATTTTAAAGATGAAAGAATGGAAACACATTAACAACACACTGACATTTACAAAATAATACAAAAACAATACAAGCAATACAGAATTTCAGGCAAGGTGGTAGGAAATTAACAATGGCTGTTGTATTACATTTCACTATCCTCAAATTGGTTACTGAGATAAACAAATATAGACATGTAAGGTTGAACAAACAATTAAACATGAATGTAAATGTTTTAAAATAAACATTATTCCTAATCATAAAAATGTTTTTATTTCCACAACTTTTCAAAAACACTGGTTTAATTATTTATTTGTAAAACATCAAAGAATGTGACAGTCATTAAAATCAAAACCAGGTGTGACACGTAGACATCTTAGGGGTTTGGAGATTTTTTTTATATTAAGATAGCAAGCAATACAGTGGACACACTGGTACACACTTGTAATTCCAGTTACTTGGGAAGTTGTAACAGGAGGATAGCAAATTCAAGGCCCTGGGCAACCTATCCAGGGCTCTTTGTTGTAAAAAGGGTGGAGAGTATAGCTCGGATGTAGCTCAGTGGTAAAATATTTGCCTAAGTGTGGCTCTGGGAGTGGAAGGTCCACCCGAGGATTGCTGCCAATGGCATAAAACAACTGGAGGGGAAGATGGCACGCTGCTCATTTCCCAGGAGAAGCTTTGTTGAGGCTGCTTTTCTCAACACTAACTCAGTTGTTTTAGAGACCAGAGGAGCTCAGGTCCTCAATGTCGCTGCTGGAAATGGGTACTGTTCTCCAGTAAGGAGCTCTGTTCTTTGCCTTTGTTTTGAGCATAGTTTTCCGCCTCTGGTGCAGACCCTCAGCCTCTGGCACAGATCCTTCACCCTCTCACCCCGCCAGTGCAAACTTTCTAGCTTCTACCACTGGCCCCTCGGCCTTTCCAGTGCAGGTCCTTGATACAGACTTGTAAGAGACATTGCTCTGGGCTGTAGGCCTCTGGTTGGACTTGTGCGGGTATGGCCAAAGGATCCAAGACTTTGGCTGGATTCTTTGGGTCTTTAGGACACCAGACAGATAGATCTCTTGCACTCTTCTTCTGCATTTGACTTTTGTGAATATTATAAGACAGTCCTATAAATGTGTCCTGTATTCAATCTATTGCATTGCAAACTCTAAATAGAACAGTCGCGTTCCCACAAAATACCCAACATCCGCAATTTAAAACAGGAGTCTATTTTGGCTCATGGTTGCAGAGAATGCAATCCATGAGTGGCTGGTTGCAAGGCAGAAATGCCACACTGGAAGGACACGGCAGAGGAGAGCTGCTCGACTCTGAGACAACCTGGAAGCAGCGAAAGAGAAGGGAGGAGCTAGAGGCCACAATAACCTTCAGGTCACATCCCCCCAAGTGACCCATCTCCTCCAGCCAGACCCATACCACACTGAGCCATGAGCTCTTCCACGGGCCAGGGTGAGCTGGGAAGCCCTCAGCTTGGAGATGAGCTGATCCTAGAAAGGACAACCCTATTAAGGCAAGTTGTCCCTTCTGATAAGGATGCAGAGTCAGCTGGGGAATTAACAAAGTCTAATGTGGTGGTGCTCACTTTATACTAGTAACAAATACACAGTAAGTCATGGCAGTGTGTAAGACTCCAATACATTTAATATTCAAGCACCCACTTTTTTAACAAGGTGAATAATCTCAGGGATACTGAGGGTGAGGAAGGATAGTCAGTGGGAGTGTGGAAGGGTACCTGATGAATCTCTCCTCTTCTTATGTTGGAAGTCTCTTATATTTTAAGGGTAGAGTTGCACTGGGCCTAATTAAGTTACTTCTTTGGTCCAAATGAGGAAACTTCTAATTCCTTCTATATCCCATAAAATATGTGTGGAAGAAGTAAGGAAATCCAGGAGACACTTAGAGGAATGAGTTCTTTTAGCCTCATCCATTTTCTCTATGGCACAGAAGAATAACTCACCTACCCAGAGTAGGCGCAAGGATGGACTTCTTCAGATATTTTTCTTCAATCAGATTTAGGGGAAAATAAGTTATAACCAATAAAGACTAGGATCAATTCAATTAAATAAGAATCCAAGGATTTATGTGGAGAGATTATGCTGCCATGAACTGATGAGATGTTTTTAATCCCATCCATGCTCACCCCTAAGATATTTAAAGTGTGTAAAGCAAACATTCCAGTAGAAACCTTGGAGGAGGACAGAGACCGGTTGTTTCAGCTTAGTAAAAATGAAATGCTACAAGGAACTAAGAAAGAGGGCTATACGGAAATGGGAGGTGGTTAAAAAAAAAAGACCTGCCCTAGTTCCACCCCATGTTTTCACTACTCTGAGAGCCCCTTAGACATTCCACGAGAAGCACAAAAGAGCTGCAAATGCCCAGCAGTAGAAGAGCACATATAATGAACTAGGCTGTCTTCACGTGTATATAATAAGTATCCTGGCATCATGAAAATTTGCCCTCTTTTCAGAGATATTTGGCTTGCTCTGGGCTTAACATTCTTTTCTGAATACCAAAGTTTTAAAGCATTTACTATGCAAAATTTCCTGCACAAGCAGCAGCTCAGAAAGCAGAACCCTGCCTGTAGGCACTGATGAGTTTTTAGACTGTGTGTACCTGGGATCAAAGGGAGGATTTCAGATCATTTTAAACCCCTTGCTAGGGTGCTCTCAAAATATTCAAGATTTTAAATTTTATCTCCAGATGGGGGTGAAATCTTTTTTCAAATAGATAAATTTCCTGCAGTCCTGAAGTGCTTTTTAGAAACCATAAACACCTCACTCAGATGCACTGAAACTAGCAAGGGAACAATTCAGTTTACTTTTGAAAGGACTCTGCAAAATATTCATTACCTAACAATAGGAGCTGGGCTTCAGCAAAGCCTCAATTCAATTTTAAAATGCTTGAGGCCTAGTATGACTTCCTTGCTAATCAGGGCACACAACTCCCCAGCTGAAGAGGCTTGTTTTCATAGTGGTTGCTTACTTTAAAGAAAAATCCTGCTCATTGAGAACTTTAGCTTTATGAAAGAATAAGGAGTCAAATTCTACTGTAGCTAGTGAATGAAGAAAGACTTACAATTTGATTTCCCATTCAAAATATGTGACTTTCAAATTAAACACTGTCAATAGACCAACTTTGTTTCGAAGGTGACATTTTCTTACTAACTTTCAAAGAAATATACATATATTTGATATATGCACATAGGTTCAGACCCCTGGTATTGGAAAGGAAAACATTTTACTTTTCAAAGTGGTACATAACAAGCAAAAAAATGTACAAAGATTTTCAGTCATCATTATACAGATGTAGTTATTTGCACAGCTAAATAATAGGAAAATCTCTAATAATCAGTTATCTAAACATAATTACTAACAATTTCATCTGCATAATACAAAGCATAGTCATAGTTTCCTTGTTTTGTTTATTTAAATTAAAATAAGAAATAAAAGCTGGGTTGTTATCTAGCCAAAAAGCAGCAGAATTTTTTTCAAATTCTGGGAAAGATGCTGTC
This sequence comes from Dinomys branickii, assembly GCA_004027595.1. NCBI lineage: Eukaryota > Metazoa > Chordata > Mammalia > Rodentia > Dinomyidae > Dinomys > Dinomys branickii. The sequence continues at coordinate 21,101 of PVLD010025529.1, forward strand.
TTTTATTATTTTTCTTAGCTTAGTGGGCTCAACGTGAAAAATTCTATAAAATAGCCCATATGCTTGTATGCTATTATTGCAATTTTTTAAATTATCCTTGCCAGGGATATAGCTCAGTGGCACAAGCACCTGCCTGGCAAGCATAAGGTTCTGAGTTTGATTCCTGATACAAAAAAAAAGTGTGTAACCAAATCCACAATACTGATCTCTTTTGATCAATTGTTGTTGGTTTTTCTTTTTTTTTTTTTTCAGACTGAACTACTTTATTTTTTTTTTTTAGAAACATAAAAGTACAAAAACATATTGACAAACAGACACCAATTATCATAGAAAATAGTACAATCACAACTAATCTATAGACAAGGTGATATGGTCTTAACAGTGGTTATTGCTTTATCCATTGATATCTTCGAATTGTAAATGTATGAACCCATATACAGACATGCAAATTTAGTCAGACAGTTAACCCTCTCAACAACAGAAAAAAAAACACAAAAACCAAAAATCCAAAGACAAGAAACAAAACAGGCCTACAACAACAACATCAACAACAACAACAACAAAAAAAAAAAAACACCGCTTGTTGCTGCTTTACATATTGATATCTTCGAAGTGTGTGTACAGATATACACGATTAATCTAATATCCTGTCATCGATTATTGCTTAGCATTAAGTGATATAATACAATAGTAGAACCATGTTAGCCCTCCTGCACATATGTATATTCATATATATTCCTATATACATACATACATTTTTGTCTTTTTCTTTTCTCCTTTCCTCTGCATTCCCACCAGCTCTTTTTTTCTTTTTTTTTTTGAGCTAGGTTCTCACTATGTTGTTCAGACTGGCTTTGAACTCACGGCAATCATCCTACCTCCGCTTCCCAAGTGCTGGGATTACAGGTGTGCGCCACCACGCCAGCCAGGCTTGACCAATTCTATCACTGTGTAGATAATAGAAGCCACATTTCTGCTGTCAAGAGTCCCTGATCTATTTCTCTGGTTCCCCATCAAAGCCTCTTTTCTCAGATGGAAAGGACCCTGGATGTCTGGGGATGTCATTTTAACAAGATGTGAATTTTACCTTGGCAATGAATAGCCTGGCTTTGGAGAAAAGAGCCTGTGTCCCACCATTGTTTTGTTCTGAGTTGTTGTGTTTTGTTTTGTTTTTCATTTTTCATGGACTAAGGATGACTCAAGTCTTAGATTTCTCTGTGGTATTGTATTTCTGTGGTGTTGTATTAGTGGCCCAAGTGACTAAAACAAATGACTACAAACTTGGTGCCTTAAAATGAAAGAATTTAGTGCTTTTACAATTCCAGAGGCCAGAAGTCATGGGTGTTACTGGCTGGTGTCAAGGTATTGGCAAGACAGTGCTTCCTTTACAGGCTCCATGGGAGAACCAGTTCCAGCTTCTAGTGGCTGGAATCCCACCAGTCTACCTCAGGGGTCACACTGCTGTCTCCTCTTCTGTGTATGTCAAATCTCCCTCTACATCCCACATAAGAATACATGTGATTGCATTTACAGCCTGACTGCATAATACACAATAAGCAGGATAATCTCATGTCACATTCTTTAATTTAATCACATTTGTAAAATCTTTTTAGGTCATAGGTCACAGTCATAGGTCATTTGTCATAATATTTCTAGGTAAGAAATATTAGCATGTGGATATTTTATGGGGTACCATTATTTGGCTTGCTATAGCAATCTAACTGCATTCAAGAATCTGCCAAACTACTTCTTCCTGACTCTTAGAAAACAAAAGAACAGCAAAACACAATTTGTATAGGTTATAAGTACCATATGTCCTATTAATCATTTGATACTAAGCCATAAAGTAAAAATATCCTAAAAATTCAATTTTATCATGGACCAATAGTGCTATTTAATAAAATTAAATATTTGTAAGCATACTTTTCACTTTCTAAAACACATCATTTAAAAACTTTTTTCATATATGTAATTACTAAGGTTAGAAATCTAAGATTACTAGAAATACTAATAAATGTAGGCATAATCATAAAATTTATTTACTGGGGACTCCACCATGTGTCATGCTTAAAAAATCGGTATTCTAGAAAGTCATCAAAGTGTAATAAAGAGAGTAAACTATGCTGCATTGAAAGAGATTCAGCTTGTCAGCCCAGCCCTGGCCCTGACCAAATGACTTTGAGCAAATACTTATCTTCAGTGTCTTTTCTTTTTTTTCTCCCCCTCAAGTTTTTTAACCTGTAACATGAGAGCTATATCCCTGGACATTTCCTTGCCAATCAGAATTCATGATGGAATAGACTTGAGCCCCTAATTCACTGGCTGCTGCAAGTTCAAAGTAATCCCATCTCTCTGCCTACCAGTTCCTGGAGAGGCTGCAGCCTGTACTTTCTCAGTTTCTTGGCTTTCACCAGTGTTATACCCACTGTGGCAAGAGCCCCAATGTGCACACACACATATATACGTGCACACACACACACACACACACACACACAC
>PVLD010025530.1:0-23599 GCA_004027595.1 Dinomys branickii
CTTCTACTCCCTACCCCAAGACCTGGCTGGGGCGAATAAACAGCTCGCCACCCCAGGATTCTTGCAGATAGGCCACTCAGGTGTTCCTCCCTGGGTGGAGCTCCTTCCCCCGTCACAAAACCCGTTGGGGCGCCTAAGTAGGTCTTCCCACCTGGGAGATCCTGCAGTCCTTAAAGCTGCTTTGATGTCTCTCGCTGGCCTGAGCTTCTTCCCAATTCAGGAAAAACCGGTTAGAGCGCGCACTTAACTCACCCTGTGATCGTGCAGACAGGAGTGCCATTCAGATGTTTTTCCCTGGATGGAGATTTTCCCCGACTCAGAAATCCCGCCAGCCGGTCACTGTTGCTCCAGTTCGTGCAGCGCTGGCTGCAGGGGTGGGGTTCTGAGCGGGCTCCCGGAGCGCTGCCCAGTTTAGCGCAGTTTGTCCCAGTAGCGCCTTCTCTGTCGGGTTCAGGAGCTGAAGCTGTTCTTCCCTCCGCACTCGCTCTCTCGGCTGGTCGTCTTCTTCCCGGAAGTCCTTATTTCTGTCTTCATATTGCTATATTTCATTGTTTGGGTGGTAATCCTCTGGGAGGTTCTCTCTCTGCTGCCTACCCAGTCGCCATCTTCCCGGAAGTCCCTAGACCCTGTCTTAAAAAAGAAAGCTGGGTGTGGTGGCACACACCTGTAATCCCAGTACTCAGGAGGCTGGGGCAGGAGGACCATTGCAAGTTTGAGACCAGCCTGGGCTACAAAGTGAGCATAAGACCAGCCTGAACTGCACAGCAGGACCATGTCTCAAAAAGACAAAAAAGAAAAAAAAAAGAAAGAATTTATGTATGTGTGTGTGTGTGTGTGTGTGTGTGTGTGTGTATGTGAAAGAGATCACACTAATATGACTTATAAAGTAAACCTTAATGTAGGAAGGTTCCCTAACGTAGGTTCCCTTAACATGGTAACCATTTGCACTTTCAGATGTTCACTGGGGCTGTTAGAACATATCCTCTGTTGGACTTCTGTATCACAGTTTCTATTTATAAGTTAATGGACATTTTGATTGTTGTGAATGAAGCTACTATGAACACCCATGTGTGAGTTTTTGTGGGATGAATGCTTTTATTTCTCTGGAGTATCTACCTAGGCAGGAAACTGCTAGATCATATGCTTACTCAGTTTTTAACATAGTGAAGAGGGTCACAGAAGACGTCAAGGAGGAAATTAGAGAGTTCTTAGAAACAAATAATACCAGTACTCTATACCAGAACCTATGGGACACAATGAAAGCAGTCCTAAGAGGAAGGTTAAACCTGTGTATGCCTGCATCATAAAAACACAATGAACCCAAATAAGTAAGCGAATGATGCACCTCAAGATTGAAGAAAAACAAGAACAATCCAAATCCAAAGCTAGTACAAGGAAAGAGAGTATAAAGACCAGAGTGGAAGTTAATGGAATTGAGACTAAAAATAACTGCAGATTGATAAGTTCCTTAGTGAAATGTTAGGTTTAAAACAAAAGATTTATGGAGACTGGGCATTAGGCTCAGTGGTGGAATGTATGTTTAGCATCTGTGAGGTCCTGGGTTCAATCCCCAGTGCATGTGTGCATGTACATACACACAGACACACATACACGTGCGTGCGCACATGTACATGCAAAGATTTATGCAAAAATGGGAACAATTTTAGTCACTTAGCAAAATGAAATGAGTTTTTGTTTATGTTATTAAGAATTTCAACACAGTAAAATTCTATAAAGTCACTGCTTAATTAGAAGATCTATGCATTTTATTTTGTTTTTTTTTCAAAGTTTATAGAAAAATTTTTCAGTCTTGCCTCAGAAATAATGCTTTTGCCTCAGTGGGTTCATTACCCTATGGTGCGTTTGGATTGTGAAGATTTGAAGACAGGCCTGACAAATAAAGCAAAGGCCTTTGCAAATGTGTTATTAAATGACATAGCTTCAAAACATAGAAAAGAAAATGAATGGTAAGTAGAATTAATTACCATGCTCAGAAAAATAGAGTCAAAAGAAGTATTTTTATATAATATCTCTTACATAAAGATAAAAGATTAAAACATATGAGTAAGTGTTGTGTTTACCACTTTTCCTCTGTAGTTCCCTCCTAAGAAGGTTCCTTTGTAGTTCCATTGGGTTGGATTCTTTTGCTCTTTGCTGAGTTATATCTGCATCCCTGGGTTGGATTCTTTTTGGTCAATAAAATTCAGGATTAGTTTTGGATTCTTTTGGTTGATACGTGTATTAGTTAACTTTCTCATCTCTGCAACAAAATGCTTGATACCTACAACTTGAAGAACATAGAGAATTGATTTGGTTACGGTTTCAGTCCATAGTTGGCTGGCTCCAAGGCAGAAATATCATGGCAGAAAGACATGGCAGAGGGAAGCTGCGCACCTTACAGTGGCAGGAAGCCGAGAACAGGGGAAGGGGCCAGGGAGCGAGATCCCTGAGGCCATGCTCCTAAGACCCGCTTCTTCCAGCCTCATCGCCTTGCCTCTTCAGCTAGGAGCTCACCAATAAGTTTGCCCTTTGTTGAAGTTAGTGCCTCACAATTCAGTCACCTGTCAAGGAATGTCTTAATCCAGTCAAGTTGATAACAAATATGGATTAGCAGAATACTGTTGGAAACTAGGTTCTCTTCTCTTCTCTTCTCTCCTCTCCTCTCCCCTCCCCTCCCCTCTCCTCTCCTCCCCCTTCTCTTCTTCTCTCTTTCTCTCTCTCGTTTGTTTTTTGAGACAGAATCTTGCTATGTAGTTTATGCTGGCCTTAAATTTGTGGCTATCTTCAAACTCATGTCTACCCTCCTGCCTCAGCCTCCTGAGTGCTGGGATTACAGGCATGTGTCATCACTAGTTTTAAGGACACCCAGGATTTTTTAAAAAATTGAAGTAAATGAGTATTGAATATAGGTTGCATGATAGTGCAAAGAGTATAGATTTTCTGTGATAATGGGAAGACTTGGAATCATTCTTCACGCCAGTATTTACTTGTGCCATATAACTTATTTTTCTCATCTGTAAAATGGTGACAGTCATACCTATTGTGCAGGAGGGCTGTAAAATTGGACTCATAAATCAGTGACCTGTTAACTATGTATGTTATGCAGATGTGTTTTACTTCTTGCACACTGTGTTTTGTTTTGTTCACACAAATTTTTTATATATAGCAAATAAACTTTATTTATCTGCTTCTCAAAGATGACATTGCCAACAGTCACAGTTTGTATTTACTATGTACGATTTACAGTAGTATTTTTTCCTCTTAAAAATGTAAGAACCAAAGCTAAGTAAACAGTGAGGCACTGCCATTTGGGATCTGTTGTATGTCAGAGCTTAAAGAATTAGTCTCTAGCAAACAGTCAGGAATCAGTGTAATGGTCAATTAAATGTTGTAATTTATTAGAAAAAATCCACTGTTTCACCTCAAAATGTATTGCACAGATCTTTGAAATAAGAGAAAAAAAGTCACCCTAAAAATAAATAAGGCAATCAGAGCTTTAAAAAGAGGAACAACAAGAAGGAAAGAAAGGAACATTAATTTAGCCCATAAATCAGGTTAAGTTATTCAAAATATCTTTCAAATGATATAAAATTCTTCCCAAAAGAAAACTGAAGAAAACTGAAGAAATTATCACCATTTTTCTCCACTGATGAAATAAATCTATCTGCAATATGCCTGTGGGCCAGCATCAGACCTTTCTTTGTCTCTGGCTGTGTGACGGGCCCTAAATGACAGCTTCATTCTCGAATGAAGGAGCACACAAGGACAGTTTTCCAAACAGCAGCTGCCCAATATCGCTCTGTTCACACAAATTTTGAATTTGCTACTATTGCTTTTTTTTTTGATATTTCACAATTAGATCACGCATGTGCACACACACACACACACACTCCTTATTTCTTACTCTTCTTGGAAAAATGAGAGTGCTGTGCCACATTGGAGCTGCAGTAGTAAATGGAGCCGACATGCACTTTGCGGTGCTGGGGATCGAACTCAGGACCCTGCACTTGCTAGGCAGGCGCTTATCCCACTGAGCTACATCCCCAGCCCGACATGCACTTCAGACAGGAAGACTGTTCTGTGGTTTGTTTACCCATTGCCCAAGCAACATATATTTAAATTCCTTTTTTTCTCTCTGTTGTAAGGAATCTGAGTTTGTAACTTCTGTTGTGATAGCTTATAAATAAATAAATAAATATATATATATATATATATATATATATATATATATATAAACTAGCACAGTGCCTGACACATGATACTTAATCAATATTAGCTCTTTGTTTATTTGCCCAGTAGTAGTGTGAAAAAGTTACATACTTTAGAATAAGAAAGATCTGAATTTGAATCTGGCCTTTGTCATTAATTAATTCCATAATTCTGGGAAAGTTACTTAATTTTGCTGAGCTCCAATTTCCTGTTGTGTCAATTGTGAACACCTTCCTTATAAGTATGATGTTATGATCACAGATAACATTTGGAAAGCATTTAACACCCATGACTGACATGCAGCAGGTGCCTAATAAATACTTTTAGGTGAGTAAGTCCCAGTGTATGATTGTCAGAGTGTTTATCAGCATATTTTGTATAAAGCATACCACACAAAAAGATATTGAGGATGGCAAAGCATTAGAACTTTCTTGAGTCTTGACAATCCTGCCAAGAGCAATGACAATGGCATAGTTAATGCCAAAATGACTATGTTTAATGTAACCTTTACAATTTTTTGAGCTTTAAAATTTTTTTATTGTACATGCTTGAAGTACATAATGATTACATTTATCATAAGGAGTTGCTACATGTATGTTAATATCTATATTAACACATCTTAATTCATTTTATGTCCCCTTTCCCTCCCTGACCTCCATCTCTTGTACAATTTTATTTATTTATTTTTAATTTGAAAATTTTTGTTGAAGTTGTGATTATTTTTGGAAAATTCTTTCATTTCTGTAAAAATAGCTGTATCTTATAAACCCATCATATAAAACCAGATGAAAAAGCTTCATGTCTGTCTATCATTTAGTTTATTTTTAATGCTTGTCTTTTTGTATTCTATATTTGCGACAGAGGAAATGTGAACCACTCAGTTAAGTGCAGGGTCATTATAGACCAATTTGCTTGCTTGGTTCAGTTTAGCTTCTGCTTAGAACACCTGGTTCTTACCACATTGCTTCTTTTCCTGAAATATCTCTTCCCAGGGGACATGGATCCTATTCTATCAGGAAATAATGTCCCCAGGAGGACCATTGGTCTTTTTGCATTGTCTACGTTAATGCATCCTTCTTATATTTTTGATAATCAAGAATTAACTTTAAAGCTCTACATGATCTGACTTCTGCTCATCTTCCCACATTTGTATCTTTCCTTTGGATGCAAATTGGTGTGTTTGCCATTCCTGACATTTGCCAAGTTACTACTGCCTCACTGCCTTTTATGATCAGAGATAACATTTAAAAGCTCATTTAGAGGTTCTAATAGGGAAGTGCAGCTACTCACATACCCTCGATAGAGGAAAAGGTCCTCCTCTCTCGGAGCGGCCATCCTCTTTGAGTAAGTGATGCACAGCCAAGAGTGCAGCTACTTAGGGAGGCACGTACGTGGTGTGCTGAGGAAGAAAGCGGACACCTACCTCGGCAACCAGATCAGCCAGATCAGCTCTGGTGATCCATGGGGTGACACATGTCACAGCTAGGTCACCTTCACATCCATGCAGATAACATTTGGAAAGCATCTAACACCATGGCTGACAGGCGGTAGGCACCAAATAAATGATAAACAAGTGTATGACTGTTAGAAAGTGTTTATCATCATGCTTTGTATGAAAGCATAACATACAAAAAGATACTGAGGATGGTAAAATACTAGAACTTACCTCTTTCTTAAGTCTTGACCATTCTGCTGAGAGCAGTGACAGTGGTATAGTTAATATAAAAGTGCTTTTCTCACCGGGTGTGGTGGCGCACGCCTATAATCCCAGCATTTGGGAGGCTGAGGCAAGAGGATCATTGCAAGTTTGAGACCAACTTGGGCTACAAAGTGAGCTCCAGGCCAGCCTGAACTGCATAGCGAGACCTTATCTCAAAAAGACAAAAAAAGTAGTTTTTTCCTGGAAGCTCTCTTTCATATATTTGCATGCCTCACTCTTTCCTTTTCTCACCTTACTTTATGTGTTGCCCAGGTGAGCAGGTCTCACTTCACCTTGGATAGCACTTGCTTGGAAAGGCCTTCCCTAGCCATTCTGTATGAAGCAGTGACTCCTTCCTTACACTTTCCCGCTTACTTTGCTGTTCCCCTTCACAGAACTTGCTAACTTGCGTATATTTATGCAGTTCTGTGTCCTCATCTTGAATGTAAACTTTATTAGGGTGGGGACTTGGTTTTGTTTGCTGGTATATCTGTAATGGTTAGAAATTGGCTTAACACTTTGTAGTACTCAATTATTTATTAAATAAATGAATAATTTCCCCTGCTTGTCTGGATGTTAAATAAGGTCAAAGAGATCACTAGAAAAAATTTAATAACTGTAATTTCTCATGAAAATATTACCTTAATTTCATAGATTTTATTCATATACTGATTTATATCAGTTAAGCTTAAATATTATATATTATATATCTAATGAATATTATATATATAATATTAAATATATATCTGATGAACTAAGCCATTATTTTTAGGAAACAGTTCCTATTGTATAACTGTAATAACACACTCAATATAGTATTGATTACTGTAAGTATAGTAAAACAGAATATTATGTTAGTATTTGCAGTGAGTTTGAAGCAATTAAAGAACGTGCTTTAAAAGTCCCTGAGACTACAGAAGAGATGATGGATCTGATATCTTACGTAGAAAAAGCTCGGACCGTAAGAATTCAAGAGTTGGCTTTAAGAATCCAGGTAAGAAACTTTTATTTAGATAATTCAAGTGTTTTACTCATTGTGAAATACAATGTACATATTGAAGATGTATAAAACACACACAGCGTTTATTGAAATGACCATTCCCACAGCTCTGCATTGCCACCTCCACAGTACATCAGGTGTCCGTATATGTGCAGATCTGTTTTGAGGAATTCTGTTTACCTCCATTGGCCTTTCTGCCTGTCCTTGTATTAACACTACACTTAATTTAAACAACTAAATGATAATAGCAGGTGGTACATTTATTCTTATCCTCTTTATCATTGAGTTTTTTCCTTATGTTTAGCCCTTGCCTTTTTTAAAAATTTTATTTTAAAGACAAAAGAATGGAGACATATGAGCCAGGAAAGCCATAAACAATACAGAAAGTACAAAGTTATACAGAATATAGTAGGGAATTAGCACTGCATGTTATATTACATAGTTATCTTCACATTAGTTAACACAAAAACATTAAAGGAAATACCAAATTATAGAGAAGATAGTAGGGAATTTGCACTGGATGCTGTATAATATAAAGTTATCTTCACTTCTGTTAATATAAAAACGATTCAGGAAATACAGAATTATAGAGAACATAGAAGGGAATTAGCTCTGGATGCTGTCCTACATAATGTTATACCTTCACCTTTGTTACTCAGTTACACAGATGATGGCCCATCTGATCATTCAATTTTTCTCCTCCCTCATCTCTGTTGCCCTACCACTCAATTAGTCATCTTCCCTGTGATAATAACTGTACTCCTGGGTTTATCTATATCCTTGGACTCTCGCCTTGGGAAGAGATACAGCTGCCTCAGACTATACTATAACATACATGGGTGTATACAAACTGCCATGGTTGGAGGTGGGAAAGCACCTATGCTCACAGTGGACCGCCCGGCTCCACCCTGTCATCGTGCTATGGGTGGGGGTGGGTCCAGTCCATGAGGTGCCCTGACCGGGACCCTCAGCAGAGCAGCCACCGGGCCCACTGCGGAGCAGCAGCGGAGCAGCCACGGGGCCCACAGCGGAGGAGCCGTGGGGCCCACTGCAGAGCAGCATCGGGGCCCACTGGGGGGCAGCCGCAGGGCCCACAGTGGGGCAGCCACGGGGCCCACTCTGGCGCAGCCGCGGGGCCCAGTGCGGAGCAGCCGTGGGGCCCACAGTGGAGCAGCTGCAAGGCCCACTGCAGAGCAGCCGCGGGGCCCACAGTGGTGCAGCCATGGTAGTCCTTGCCTTTTCATATCTATTTTATTTTTTATTTTAAAGAGGAAAAAACAATAAATACAATGGTACAAAATTTCAAAACAAGATAATAGGAAAGTAACAATGGTTTGTACATTGCTTATTGTTATCTCCAAAATACTTGCTCAGGTTACAAGATATACGCATGAAAAATTGATCACATGATATAAGCACAGACCTTTCTTTTCAAACAACTAATAGAAATTAGTAGTATAGTTATCATATATGTATATATGTATATAGCTATATCATATATGTGTGTGTGTGTGTGTGTGTGTGTGTGTGTGTATATATATATATATATATATACACACACACACACACGCTTCTTTTCCCTTTTCCTTTTTTCCTCTTCCCCCATCCCAGGTTCTTTCTTTTTGAACTGTTTCCCCCCATTTCCCAGTATCTACTTTACATTTTGGGCCTTATTTACTCTTTCAGCCTCTTACACTAGGGGGACAATGTGATGTTTACACATGTGGGTCTGATTTATTTCACTTATCAATGTGATTTCAAGTTGCATCCATTTTGATAAAAGTCTGAAGTTTATTCTTCTTTATAGCTGAATAGAATTCCATTGTATAAAAATACCACTTTTTTTTATCCATGCCTCAGTTGATGGGCATTTGGGTTGTTTCCACGATTCAGCTATGACAAATTATGCTGCTATAAACATGAGTGCACATATATTGCTGTGATATGATGTTTTTAGTTCTTCTGGAAAAATACCCAGGAGGGGAATAGCTGAGTTGAGTGGGACCTCTAATGCTAGTTTACTCAGGACTCTCCACACTGATTTCCACAGTGGTTGCACCAGTCTACACTCTCACCAAGAGTGGAGAAGGGTTCCTTTTTCCCCACAGCCCCTCCAGCATTTGTTATTGGTTGATTTCTTGATGGCAGCCACTCTTTCTGAGGTGAGATGGAATCTTAGTGTTGTTTTCATTTGCATCAGGTGACCAATGATGTTGAACATTTTTTCATATATTTATTTGGCATTTGTATTTCTTCATCTGAGAAGTGTGTATTCATCTCAGATGCCCATCTTTGGATTGAGTCTTTAAATTTGGGGAGGTCTGATTTTTTCAACTCTATACATTCTAGATATATGTCCTTTAAAGGACTGTTGGCAAAAATTTTTTCCCACTCTGTGGGTTGTCTTTTACTCTGTTGGTGATTTCTTTTGGTATACAAAAACTTTTTAAGGAGATGAAATCCCACTTGTTGATTGTTTGGAGTATTTACCATACAGTTTGGGTTTTGTTCATGAAGTCTTTGCCTACACCTATGTCTTTAAGATTTTTACCTACTTTCTCTTCTAGTAGATTAAATGTTTCTGTTTTTATATTTAGATCTTTGATCCATTTTGACTTTAGTTCAGTGCATTTTGATAGATATGGGTCTAGTTTTAGTCTTCAGCATGTAGACAGCCAATTTTCCCAGCACCATTTATTAAAGAGGCTATCTTTATTCCAATGAAGGTCTTTTGCCCCTTTGTCAAAGGTAAGGTGGCTGAGTGTGTTTATAATTGTGTCTTCATCTTCTAATTTGTTCTACTGATCCTCAGGTCTGTTTTTGGCCAGTGCCATGCTGATTTTCTCACAATAGCTTTGTAGTATAATTTTAAGTCAGGGATTGTGATGCCTCCTGGCTTGCCTTTATAGCTCAGAATTGCCTTTACTATTCTAGGTCTCTTGTGGTTCCAGATGAATTTTAGGAAAGTTTTCTCAAGTTCTATGAGGTATGTTAATGGTATTTTTTCTTTCTTTTTTTGGTACTGGGAATCAAACTCAGGACCTTGTGCTTGCCAGGTAAGTGCTTGTACCACTGAGCTATATCCCCAGCCTGATTTGCATATACTGAACCATCTCTGCATTCCTGGGATGAATCCCACTTGATTATGGTGTATAATCATCTTGATGATTTGCTGCATTCTGTTTACTAGTACCTTATTGAGGATTTTTACGTCTGTGGTCATTGGGAAGATTGGCTTATAGTTCTCTTTTTTGGTTGGGTCTTTTTCTGGTTTTGGTATCAGGATAATACTTGCTTCCAGGAATGTTTTAGGGAGTACTGCTTCCCTATCAATTTCTTTAAAGAGTTTGAGGAATATTGTCATTATATCTTCTCTAAGTTTCTTGTAGAATTCAACAGTGAATCTGTCACGTTCTGGGCTTTTCTTTGTTGGTAAGTTTTTCATTACATTTTATCTGTGATCCATTGGGTGTTTAGAAGGGTGTTATTTAATTTCCATGTGTTTATGGAGTTTTTGCAGTTTCTTTTACCATTAATTTCCAATTTCATTGCACTATGGGTAGATAATATGCATAGGATAATTTCAATTCCTTTGCATTTACTTAAGAATGTTCTGTGGGCTAGTATATGATCTATTTTAGAGAATATCCCATGTGCAGCTGAGAAGAATGTGTATTCTGATGATGTTGGTTGGAACACTCTGAACACAGCTACTAAGTCCATTTGTTCACAGGTTTGGTTCATTTCTAATATTTCTTTGCTGTTTTTTTGTCTAGTTGATCTATCCTTTTGTGACAATGGGGTATTAAGGTCTCCAAATACAATTGTATTATTACTTACTTGATTTTTCATGTCTATTAATAATTGTCTTATATAGTTGGGTGCTCCCATATTTGGTGCATACATATTTATGATTGTTATATCTTCCTCTTGAAGTTTTTTCCTAACAAGTATGTAGAGACATTCTTTATCTCTTTTGATCATTTTGGCTTGGTTCACGTTGTATGCAAACAGAATAGCTACCCCTGCTTTTTTTCTGGGTTCCTATTGCATAGAATATTGTTTTATATCCTTTGACTTTCCATCTATGAATTTGATTTTGAGTTAAATGTGTTTCCTGTATACAGCATATTGTTGTGTCTTGTTTTTTGATCCACTCTGCCAGTGTGTTTCTTTTGATTGGTGAATTGAGGTGATTTGTGTTGATGGTTATAACTGATATGTATTGGCTTATCTTTATCATATTATTTTCTTGCTATTGGTTCCCTGCTTTTTCTCTCTGTTTAATTGTTTGTCCTGCCTGCTGGTCTCTTTTTGTTGTTGTTCTTAGAATTGGGGTCATTTTTATCTCTGCCTAGAATATCTTTCAGTACTCTTTGGAGGGTTGTTTTGGTGATCTTGAATTTCTTCAGTTGTTCCTTATCATGGAAGTATCTTACTTCTCCATTAATTTTGAAAGATAGTTTTGCAGGGTACATCAATCTGGGTTGGAAATTGTTTTCTTTCAGGACTTGAAATACTTCACTCCAAGCTCTTTACTTGAGGGTTTGTGTTGAAAAGTCTGCCATGATTTTGATGGGCTTTCCTTTATCGGTGATCTGTTTCTTTTCTCTAATAGTGTTTAATATTCTATTCTTGTGCTGAATTTCTGGAATCTTGATTATTATATGTCTTGGTGTAGTTTTATTTTGGTCGAGGCTGTTTGGAGTTCTATGTGCTTTATTTATTTGTATGTCAAATTGTTTTTCACATGTGGGAAGTTTTTCTGCCATTACTTCTGTGAAGTTTTTTTTATATCTTTTGTGCTGTCTTCAGCTTTCTCATTGACCCCAGTCAAGCTTGTGTTATTCTTCTTCACATCATGTTGTAGCTGTTGGATTGACTTTCTTGCTATTTTTAAGATATCTTTCTTCTTCTGATCACTAGCTGCAATTCTGTCTTCAAAATCAGATATTCCAACCTGTGCTTCATTCAGTCTGTTGCATGGACTTTCAATGGAGGTTTTAATCTCTTGGATTTCTGTTTAGATCTGTTTCATGGATCCATTTCTTCCCACAGTAGCAAACTCTGAAGTTACATAACAGAATCAAACATATACTGTGTACTTGCATGCAGTAATTTTCCCATTAGTGGAGTTCATTTACCTTTTTGTGCATGGCAGGGGGTTAAGATGGGTCAGGTGGGAACAGGATAAAGTGATGAATGATGTCAAATATAGTACAGTCAAGGCTGCAAGTCAAAGAATGATCAACAAAGTTTTGGGAAACTGGAGGACACAGGAGGAAAAGAATGAAATAGAATATGAAAGAGTAAGCAGAAAGGGAAGAGACAATATATACTCACTTGAAAGTTTAAATTCACAAAGTTGTTGAGGAATGAGAGAAAGGATCAATAGAAAAAAAATGGAAACAGTAGGTAAGAAATCTAAAAAGTGAAAAAAGGAAGGAAGGAAGAGGAGAATGAAAAAGAAAGGGAGAAAATAAGAAAAGAAAGAAGAATAGCAGATCAGAAAAGGAGAGGAGAGAAAACAAAACCCACAAAGTACAAGACAAAATAAGACAACTTCCAGCTGACAGGAAAGGGATAGCCAATTAGACAAAAAAGGGACAATAACGGTAGTAAAATACCTCTGGTGTCTGCTGGCATGTATTCAGATGTTTTATACATTGATTGACAGTTCAAAACAGTGGTTTCAAAAAATGAGTGAATAGCAGCCAAATTGTTGGATTTTTCTTTCTTTCTTGGTGGGTCTTTTTGTCATCAAAGTGTAGGCAATTTTGAAACAAACTAAATCTCTTGAGTATCATTACTCTTCTAAAAATCTCAACACCACATCTGTCACTTTTCTATGAATCCTTTAGGTTCTGACAATTAGAATATTGAAGTTCTATTACAAAGGATTTTAGTCTAGATAGTGAGATGTCATGATATATATAGCTTTGAGTATTACTATTGATGCATATAGAATGTTTACTTGTATTTCATTATTAGTGTTTTTAAAAACATCTTGTAGCATATCATCCATTACAAACAATTCCCAACATTGAATCAGTGTCAGCATTCTGTCCAGTAGGTTTCACCCCTTGCAAGAACATAATAATGTTTTCTGAACTAGTTCTAACATTGGATTGTCCAGGAATACATGACCATTTTGTAGCATTTTGACTAGTCAAATATTTATTTACATTACTGTTTTCTTCCTCATCTGAAGGAGGTCTTTGTGTCTTGCTAACTTCTTTGGCTGATATGATTCAAGTTCTATTGGTAGGTGAATATCTACTGATTCACTTTCAACCTTCTCCTAAATTTGTAAAAGTGGATTTTCATGCAGCATGGTACTTAATTGGGCTAATGCTACATGAAAAATCAAAACACAACATGTAACAAAAAATTATAAATACACAAAAATGTAACACATTGCATAATGTGGATAAAACTCACCCATTTACACTTAGACACATGTGCACACACCTTGCCATCCATTGTACCAAGTGGTTTCTGTATTCGCCCTCTGCATCTACTGAGATGCACAGCCAGCCTCTATTATGCTAAAGTACATATTTTCATCAGAAAAATAGGATCAGGGTGTATTTTGTCTACCACAATTCCCCTTACTTTAGTTAGTGTCTTTTTTTTCTGTTCTGGAACTCACCCCATCTAAAATATTACATTCCATCTGGTCATATGTCTTTGGGCTCTGGGTTGTGGCAGTCTCTCAGCCCTTCCCTCCTTTTGATGGTCATGTCAGTTTGGGGGGTACTGGGCAGTTACTGTACAGCGGCCATTTGTTGATGTTATTCTTCACGCCTACATTGTGGTGTGGGTTTTTGGGAGAAGGACTAAAGTGCACAAAATGCCACTTTCAGCACATCGTATTGAGGATTTATATTACTAACATGATGTCATTGTTGATGGTAGTCATGGTCATCCGACTGAACTAGTGTTGGCCAGGTCTCTGTATGCTTTGTCCTCCTTCCCATTCTATTCTCTGGACAGAATTCAGTATATGTAGCCTATACTTAAGCAGTGCTGCTTCCTGTGCAGCTCTCAATGTTCCTGGGGAGAAGGACAGTGAGAGGATGGGAAAAATAAGGTAAGAGATAAAAGCTGAGGCCAAGTGGAGCCCTTTCTCTATGGATGGGCAGAAAGGAAACTGCCCAACCACTGCAGGAGCATTTATTATATATTTGACAAAGTTAATATCATGTGACACAGCCCTGCATAGCAAAAACTAGAGACTTAGACTGTCTTATGCACAGTGGTCTCTAGACTGAAGCAGCTTGTATTGCTTCAGACTTTCTCTGTTCTTAGACCTGCCTTGCCTCGCCCCCCCATGTGTGATGAATTTCCAGCTTCAGTCAATCCTCACACTTAAGAAGTGGGAAATTATGCTCCTCCTTCTCTAAGATGGACAAACTGTATAATTTGTTTGGGACTCTTCTATGCCTGAAAATTTTCTCTTCCACTTCTTAATTTATTCAATCATTTATTATTCAATCATTATGTCATTATAGATTAATAGATATGATTTTGTACTTTAGATTGTAATATAAAATTTATTTTTATATGCCAATTTAATATCCATAAGTCACAGTGTTTCTTTTTAAATGTCTTTTTATTCTAAAACTTTAATATTTAGTTTTTCCTCTTGATAGTTTATTTGAATATTATTTTGGAATGTCTACACATACCATCATACAACTTACAAAGAAAGATAAATACAGTCTTATAACTAAAGTCTTGTTTTTGTCCTGTTTAAACATTATATATTTCTAAAACTTTATTTTCTTTGTTATAATGGGCTGGGACTTGTTGTACAATGGTAACACTAGAGTATGATGGGCAGTGTTATTATCATCCTACCCTTAAAGGAAAAGCTTTGAAACTTTCACTACTAAGTGTGACATCTGCTGTATGTTTTATACAGTACTTTTACCAGATGAGGGCATTCTCATCTACTGTTGATATGCTGCTAGGCTTTCTGAAAAAATTATTGAGTTGATACTGAATTTTATTAAGCACTCTTTTTCATCTACTAAGATATAGTTTTCTCTTCTAATTTATTAGTATTATGAATTACATAGATCAATATTCTGAGTTATATTTCTATGTGTCTTATATATATATATTTATACACACACATTTATATAACATGTAGTCAGAAGTCTTAAAGTAGCCTTTGAATCTGCATTTCAATTCTTAAATATTGTAGTGCTACACTGGAACATATAGATCGGTGATATAAATATTCAATTTCACTACTCAGATAAATAGACATATATATATATATTTTTGGTACCGGGAATTGAACTCAGGACCTTGCACTTGCTAAGCAAGGCATTGTACTGCTGAGCTATATCCCCAGCCCTAAATCTATTTTTTTCTTTGTCTTTCATCACCAAACTTTTTCTAAACTATTGCTATAGTGATAAGTGAGCAGAAAGATGGTAATAACACTGGAGATGCAAAACAAAACGAAAGATACTAAAATCTTTATAACCAAAGATTAAAAAATTTTAAAAATTGTTAAGGACAGAAAGAATTTAAAGTCAGAATCTTCAGGGGTTCCTGAGTAGTTGATCACCATTTTCAGTTATATACAAAAGGACCAAGAAAACCTTTAAATTAAGTAAACTGCAAGTTCAAACTTTTAAAAAGCTTTATCGCCACTATAAAAATACAGTTGTGTTGTTAGAAGCCAAGTAAATGCTACAGCTATTGAAATTCCTCTGTAATTTGGGCAGTACATAAAAGATAGTTAATAATCTGAGTCACACTGAAATTTGAAAGATGGTTCTTGTCCTTTTTTTTATGAAGCCTTGGATTTTCTATCTGATGTGTTATATCTAGAGCTTCTTTTGTAGGAATCTAAACGTCAGATGAGCTACTTTTTAGATACTTTTCTATTTCCTCAAGAAGACTTAACTTTAAATGCAAATGTTCTTCTGTGGCCTAAGAAGATTAATCCCATCTTTGATGAAAATGATGAGGTAAATATATTTTTCAGTGTGTATGTTTTAACTAAGTGTGGTGGCACACACCTGTAATCCTAGTACTTGGGAGGCTGAGGCAGGAGGATTGCTGTGAGTTAGAGGCCAGCCTGGTCTACAAAGTGAGCTCAAGGCCAGCCTGAATTTCATAGCGATACCTTGTCTCAATAAGACACACAAAAAAAGTATTTTTTAATCCTGACATTCAGTTGTGCACATTTAATTGTCATACAACTTGCCATCTACCTTTAAAAACTTTACATTGCTGGGCATAGTGCTGTATACCTGTAATTGCAACACTCAGGAGGGTAAGGCAAGATGATCACCACAAATTGAAGGCCAGCCCAGGCTACATAGTGAGACCTGTCTCCAAAAGACAAACCAAAAATCCCTAAGAAATTTCATATGTCAGTATAAGTTTGAGTCTGGCAAAATTTATAGCAAGCTTAGGGTAGGTTTTGGAACTCAACTTAGATTTAGCAAGTGGGGGAGGTGGCGTTAGAGAAGTCATAGTTACTATGAAAATTCTTAATAATAATTGAATTAAGGACTGAACTAAGTATTTTTCTTTTATTAAACTTTCAAATATTCATAAAAATTCCAGGTATTCCTATTCCCCTATATTTTGGTGAGAAAAACTTTATAGATGAAAGATGAAACTGAGAAATTGAATAAGTTGCTTAATATCACCAAAATAAGAGATAGAAGATTCAGGATTTTATATCTGAATGTAGTTTTGTATCTGAATGCATTTCAAAATTGAAAAAGGCCTAGTGTAAGCCAGTTTATTCTACAACTAGAAGTAAAATAGATATCTTAGTTACTTTCTTGTTGTTAGAAAAAAATACCTGACAACCACAAGTTAAAAAAGGAAATACTTGTATTTATTTATTTATTATTTTTAAAAACACTCCGTGGATTCACATGTCACCCTTGTTCAGGGGCCACGCTCATCTTCTCTGCATTGTTCCAGTGTAGGATATGTGCTGCTGAAGCGCACACACGGAAGGTTGATTTTAGCTCCCGGTTTGTAGAGGTTAGGTCCATAGTTGGCTGGCCCCAAGCTGCAGAGGCAGGGCCGAAGCATGTGGCACAGGAGGGCAGGGCAGGCAGGAAGCAGAGAAGCAGCAATGCTGAGCCTCCTTTTCCCATTTATTTCATCAAGCCTGTTGCTCGGTATCACTCACATCCAGGGTGGGGCTTTCCGTTATCCACAGCCAGAACTGTGCTAATTAGTGGACTCATTTGATTATCACACACCCTTAATCCACATTCACACGGCCTGGGTCAAGGCACCTCCCAAACGCCGCCCTGTGTGTGCAGGGGGCTTTGGGTGGACGTGTGGATAAAAGCTGTAACAGTGGAACGCTGTAGTGATGAAAATTTGAGTTTTATGATTTTGTGACTCTGGATATGTATCATGACTTCCATAAGCCTCAATTTTTTAACTCTAAAATGGAAATAATAATACATATGATAAAGTATATAAGGCATTTATGTACTAGTTCTTGCCACATGGTACATGTGTGCTCAATAAATGGTAGCTTACTATTATCCCAGATTCTGCTAAATTAAATATTTAATTAGTAAGAGTTGTCAAAGTCACTTTGGAGATCTAGGAATGTTTTTCTGTGTTTATTCTTTACATTTTTTATATAAGTCATTGTAGATAATGTTTTATTTTTTATTCATTTTCTCAGATGGTTTATATTACTATAAAAAGCATTTAGACTTCTTATTTGATAATTATTTTTTAAAGTACAATAATTAACATCATTAAATTATCTTTTAAAAGCTCATTGAGAATGCTAGACATAAAAGAGAAAGTGAACTAGTAGCTAAGAGAGAAAAACTGATTTTGGAAGTAGAAAAAGAATCACGTCGTATGGAAGAGTTTACAGAATTTGCAGAGCTGGAACGCATGCAACAGGTCTGATAAGTATTTAAAACTGTATCTATGTCTGGCTTATAGATTAATACATGACACATAACATAAAAATTTTTAATTAATTAGATTTATTGGTATACATAATGGTATACATTTTAGGTATACATAATGACCACATTCATTATAGGGAATTTGTACCCATACGTGATATAATTGGATCCTTTTTTTCCCCTCATCTCCTTACCCTCTCTTCAGGCCCTCTTCCCTGTTTACAAAAGCTTTGTTTCCATTTTTTCCTTCTTTTCAGATTTTTTCTTTTCCCTTTCTTCTCTTCCCCTCCCTAGTTCCCTTTCCCATTTGAACGTTTTCTTCCTATTTCACAATATCTGTTACACATTTTGGTCCTTATTTACACTTTTGGTTTCTCATACCAGAGAAATAATGTGGGATTTACACATTTGAGTCTGATTTATTTACTTCAGGGTATGTTCTTAAGGTGCATCCATTCACCTAGAAATGTCTCAAGATTATCCTTCTTTATGGTTCAGTAGTACTCCATTATAAAAGATTATAGTGGATAAAAGAACCACATCTTCTTTATCCTTCATAGGTTGATGGAGATTTTAAAATATTAAAAAGTATGTTTTCTATGGCAAACAAAGATTTACATGACTCTTAGGCTTGGAGCTGGTGCTGTTCACTCTGTGATTTTCTTTTCTTGGGCTGGGGGTTGAACCTGTGGCATGATGCACACTAGGGAAGGGCTCCACCACTCTGCTATACCCTCAGCCCACTTACGTGATCTTCCTTGTGATTTTTCTATTTGCAAACATAACTGTACGTTATTCTCTATCGGTATAATGCTGTGAAGTTGGTATAATATTTAAAGTTGTTGTACAAGTATAAGGATATACCCTGTGCCATATCATAAATCTTATTTTTATGACATACCTGGATATTCCTTGTGATGAATCATTTGCATTCAGTATGTGACAGATGTACGACAACTACAAAAACGTATACAGGAATCTGAAGAAGCAGTTCAGTTTATTAATAAAGAAGAGGAACTTTTCAAATGGGAATTATCAAAATATCCTGAACTGGATAACTTAAAAAATAACATTGAACCCTATCAGAAGTTTTTTAATCTTATTTTGAAGTGGCAGCGAGCAGAAAAACGGTAATTTCTGATAATATAGTAACAATTAAACAAGTATATAAAAGAATGGTTGAGATGTAAGTTGTTTTTATTTTCTTTGTTTGTTTTGTTTGTTGTTTTATGTTTTGGTTTTGCTTTTGATTTGGTACCAGGAATCAAACTCAGGATCTTGTACTTGCCAGGCAGGCACTGTGCCACTAAGCTATATCCCCCGCCCCCCTTTTTTTCTTTAGATAAGGTCTCACTATGTAGTCCAGGCTGGCCTTCAACCTGTGGCAGCCCTCCTGCCTCAGCCTCCTAAGTGCTGAGAGTACAGGTATGTGTCATCATGCCTGGCTCTATTTCTTTTAGTTAAGTGTTTAAAAATAGGATTTAGTCACTTAAGTGAAAACCAAGTATCATATAGGATAAGCATCAAATAATATTAACATACCACTTAACCTTATTATTATTTTTTAATTGTTATTATTACTTTTACAGTGCTGGGCATTGAGCCCAAGGTCTTGCATATGCAAGGCAGGCACTCTACCATTGAGCTATAATGTCAGCCTTTACTGTTATAAATTCTGTAGTATCATTTGAGTTTTCCAGAGCCAATTCATTTTTTTACTCAAAAAACTGGAAGTATGGGTCAAACCTGCATTTCATTAGGATGGCGTTAGTTGCCCATTAGTGATCTGACATATATTTTAGCTCAATCAGTGTAGCCCAGATGATGATTTTATTTCTGTATCTCTTCTATAAGCTCTATGTGTAGGACAGAGAAAAATAGTTAACTGCTCTTCCCACCAGTTGTCTCTTTTACAGGGATGAGAGTTCTAGTCTAAAGGCTCTATGTTTGAGTTTAATACCATTTTTCTTTCCTTTCAGGTGGATGGATGGAGGGTTTTTGGACCTCAATGGGGAAAGCATGGAAGCTGATGTAGATGAATTTTCCCGAGAAATTTTTAAGACACTGAAATTTTTCCAAATGAAGCATAAAAAAGAATTACAAGAAAGAAGAAAGGCAGCAAGAAAACGATCTGTGACAGAAGAGAAACCCGAAGAAGAACCAAAAGACAATCCTACAATTATTATGTGCGCTACAATAATGGAGCAAATAAAGGCTTTTAAGGTATAAACATATTTAATGGCATTTTAATATTATATACATATTTTCAACTTTATATGTATTATGTAAAATCTAAAATCTGTCCCCTGATCTTGTGCTTTGAGCATGGGACTAGTTATGTTGAAAACAGACTGGCCAGCATCCAGTCTTCATCTCATTGGGCATCCGATTCAAGATGAACCAATTCAAACACATCATCTCAAGGGCCAGGTGTTTAGCTCAGTGGCACAAGCGCCTGCCTGGCAAGTGCAAGGTCCTGAGTTTGATCCCTAGTACTGCCAAAAAAAAATCATCTGCCTGGCCATCATACAGTACAGTGTTGCCTGATTTTGTCACACTCAATTCACTCCAAATTTTTATTCAAACACTGAAAAGTTTGAGAACTGAACATATTTTTCCCATGAGAAATAATGGAAAACCAAATAATTGGTTCTGAGGCCCCAAAATTATACTTATAAATTCAACAAATTTTGCAGTAATTTCTTTCTTTAATCATATCTTTTTTTTTTTTTAGTGGTACTGGGGATCAAACTTGGGACTTTGTGCTTGGCAGGGTGGCCCTTATGCCACTGAGCTATATCCCCGGCCCTCTTTAACCTTATCATAGTTCTCATGGTTTTCCTCTTAGCTCTATTGCTGGTATCACTACCTTTCTTTGGAGTCATGGTTATGTTATTTTACACCAATGAAGCATGCACGCATACACATGCACACACATGCACGCACACACAGAACAATGATGAATGTTTTAACACACCAGCCCAAGCACTACATGTTGTCTGGGCAAAAGCAGCTCTTAGGGCCACCCTTTGTGTCCCCAGTGAGATGTGATGCGTGCTGCACTCTTGACTCATACGGGTTTTTCAAGTCAGATTTTTGGTTTGACTACTGAGCAAAGTTTAGTTCAAGCTTGGAGCTGTTTAACAACCAAAGTATCACCATAATTAAGTAGTTCTGGGATAAGTCTATAACCCAAGTGGGGCCAGAGTTCTCCTTGGAATTTTTTTATTGGTACATGGTTGTAGTACATAATGACTACATTCATGGTGAGGAGATAGTACATGTACGTGACATTTCTTAACTCTTTTTTTTTAACCTGCACTCCACATCTCTTGGATCTGTCTTATCTATCTATCTATCTATTTAGCTATCTTTGCATATCTACTTTTTCTATAATTAGGATAGCTATTTATGCTCATTTTCAGGGTTCCTGTGGCATAGCATATTGTGTTCCATCCTTTGATTTTTAATATGTGAATTTCTTTTTGTATTAAACATGTTTTTTGTATAACATATTATTGGGTTTTTTCTTAATCTGTTCTGCCAATCTGTGTTATTTGATTTGGGATTTGAGATCATTTCCACTGAGTTATTGTTGAAAGTATCAGCTTATTCCTGTCATTGCATTGTCTTCTTGTTGCTGTTTCTTTCTTTCTTTTGTTTTTGTTTGTTCTGTTTAGCTGCTCATCCTACTAGGTGCATTATCCTTTTTTTTGTTAGTGGCATTGCAGGCTTCACTGTCTTTTGAGGATATCCTTGAGAATTTTTTGTGTTTTGGTTTGGTTATCATAAATTGCCTGAGGTCCTCCTTCTCACATAAATACCTTATTTCTCCATTAATTTTAAAGGAAAGTTTTATAGAATACATAAGTTGGGGTTGGAAACTTATCTTTCAGGGCTTGAAACTCTTCACTCCAAGCTCTCCTGGCCTTTAAGGTGTCAAGATGTCTGCTACAGTTGTGATGGGTTGACTTTTTATATGTGATTCATAGCTTTTCTCTAACAGCTTTTTATCTGTCTATCATCTATTTATTTATTTTGTCTTTTTGAAACAGGGTCTCCTTATGCAGTTCAGGCTGGCCTTGAGCTTACTTTGTAACCCAGGCTCGTCTCAAATTCTCCATGATCCTCCTGCTTCAGCCTCCCAAGTGCTGGGATTATGGGCATGTGCCACCATGCTCGGCTCTAATAGTTTTCTAAATATTGTCCCTGTGATGGACCTCTGGTACCTTGTGTATAATGTGGTTGTGGTGTATTGACAACTGGTGGTCAACTTGCAACAACACCCAGCTGAACTGAACCCACGTGGTGCTAGGTGTGGGAGGCCCACCTGAGAATTATTGCCAGCAGCATAAGGGGCAGAATGGGAGAAGAAGAAAGAGGCTATTGGAAGCTGTTGGGAAGCTATGAGGGAGCTGCTGATTCTCTTGGACTATTCTGCTGGAGGAGCTCGTCATGCTGGCCTTCCTGATGAACTTGGCTGTTCTCACCATCCGAGGAGCTTGGGACCTTGTTGTCACTGAGAATGGCTGTGGTTCACTTTGGGGAACTCTGGTCCTCACTTTGAGCATCACTTCCTGGCTCCAGAGGGGAAGATGGTGCACTGCTCAGTCTCCTGGAGAAGCTTGTCACGTTGGCTTTCCTGATAGGAATTCGGCTTTGCTCATTATCAGAGGAGCTTGGGACCTCACTGTTGCTGAGGATGGCTGTGGTACTTTTCAGGGGAGTTATGGTTCTTACTTTGAATTTTGCTTCCTGGCTCCAGTGCAGATCCCTCAGCCTGTGAGCAGAGATCTTTCATTCTGCTGGCACAGACTTTCTAGATTCCACCACTGACCTTTGGGCCTTCCCAGTGCAGATCCATGAAACAGGCCTGCATGAGACGTTGTTGTGGGCTCTAGGCCTCTAGTTGGACTCGTGGGAGGCAATGGGCTCTAGGTCTTCAGTTGGACTCATGCAGGACATTACTCTGGGATCTAGGTCCTCAGTTGGATTCTCTGGTCTTTGATGTGTGACAGATTTCCTGCACTCTCTGTGTATGATTCTTTGGGTGACTGTTATGAAATAATCTTATAAAATACATGTCCTGTATTGTATTGTTTCCCTTGCAAAACCCTAACCACAACAGTGACGCTGAGAGGTTCTCTTTTGATAATTGCTATTTGGGCTTCTTTTTTTTTTTTTTTTAATTTAAAAAAAATAAAAGTACAAAAACATATTGACAAACAGACACCAATTAGCATAAAAAATAGTACAATCACAACTAATCTATAGACAAGGTGATATGATCTCAACAGTGGTTATTGCTTTATCCATTGATATCTTCTAAGTGTAAATATATAAGCCCATATACAGACATGCAAATTTAGTCAGACAATTAATCCTCTCAACAATAGAAAAAACACAAAAACCAAAAATCCAAAGACAAAAAACAAAACAGGCAAACATCAACAACAGCAACAACAACAACAACAACAAAAACACCAATAGTTGCTGCTTTACATATTGATATCTTCGAAGTGTGTGTTCAGGACAACACATACAGACATACAAGATTGATCAAAAACCCGTCATCGATTATTGCTTAGCATTAAGTGATATAATACAATAGTAGAACCATGTTAGCCCTCCTGCATATATGCATATTCATATATACATACATACATTTTTGTCTTTTTCTTTTCTACTTTCCTTCATCCCATCTGTTCTTTGTTTTAGAACAGATTTCCTTCATGTCTCTTAGTTTATATTCCCACCCTCGGG
>PVLD010025531.1:0-23598 GCA_004027595.1 Dinomys branickii
TTTTATAATCTCCTCCCTTCTTTGGGCTCTTGGTTTGGCTTGTTGCTCTTTTTCTAAGAGTTTGAGGTGTATCATTAGGTTATTTATTTGCTCTCTTTCTATTTTCTTTGTATATGATTTCATTGCTATAAATTTCCCTCTGAGGACTGCTTTCATTGCATCCCACAGATTCCGATAGGTTGTACTTGCGTTTTCATTTGTAGGTAATTTTTAATTTCTTCTTTAACTTCTTGTGTGACCCATTGGTTATTCAGTAGGTTGTGTCTAATTTCCATGTGTTTATGTGGTTTTTCGAGTTCTCTTTGTCATTAATTTCCAATTTTATTGCCCTGTGGTCCGATAATATGCATGGGATAATTTGAATTCTTTTGCATTTAGGTAGATATGCTCTATGGGCTAGAATGCGGTCTATTTTGGAGAAAGACCCATGTGCAGCTGAGAAAAATGTGTATTCTGATGCTGTGGGGTGGAACACTCTGTATACATCTACTAAGTCCATTTGTTCACACTTTTGGTTCAGGTCTGTTATTTCTTTGCTGAGTTTCTGTCCGGTTGACCTGTCTCAAGAGTATATTGTTTAATCTCCATGTTTGCCTTTGGTTTTCTTGTTGTTTCGGTACTGGGAATCAAATTCATGTGTTTTATAATTTCTGTGATTTGCTTTGCTAGTTTCACTGCTTTTTTTTTTTTTTTTGAGTCTTGAACTTACAACGTTCCTCCTGCCGCAGCCTTACTAGTGCTGGTGTTACAGGTGTGCGACACCACGCCTGGCTTAGATTCTTTATGTGTATTTAAGCATGCTTTGTGGGCTAGTATGTGTTCATTTTGGAGAAAGTTTTATATGCTTCTCATTTTGGAGAAAGTTCTATATACTGTATTCTGTTGGGTGGAATATTATATAGATATCTATTTAATTCCATTTATTTGAAGGTGTGGTTCAACTCTGATATTTCTGGGGCTTTTGTCTAGTTGATACTTTTGTGAGAGGGATATTGAGATCCCCTACTGTAATTGTGTTGAGGTTTACCTGATCTTTGGTGTTCAGTAGTGTCTGTTTTATGAAGTAGCGTGTGCCAGTGCTTGGGTCATATATATATATTTGTAATTATTATTTATTTCTGCTTAATTGTTACCTTAACCAACAAGTAGTGACTTTCTTTGCCCTTTTCTGATCAGTTTTGTCTTGAGGTTTACTTTGTCTGAAAATGATAGCTACTTTTGTTTGTTCCAGGTTTCCACTGCATGGAATATTGTTTTCCATCTACATATGTAGTTCAGGTTGACCTTGAGCTCTCTATGTAACCCAGGCTTGCCCCAACCCACAGCAATCCTCCTTCTCAACTTTTTGAGTGGTAGTATTATAGGCATGCACCTTGCACCCTCATCACACTTGGTATTTGATCTTTAGTTTATGGAATTTTTGGATTAAGCATGTTTCTTATAAACACAATACCATTGGGTTTTGTTTTCTGATCTAATCTGTCATTCTGTATCTTTTCATTGAAAAATTGGGATCATCCACATTGAGAGTTATGACTGAAAAGTACTGACTTATTCCTGTCACTGCATTATTTTCCTGTTGATAATTCCTTTTTTTTTGTTCTTGTTTAACTTCTACCTCTACTTGGTATATTCCTTCTATTAGACTTTTTGGTATTGTTAACTTCTTGTCTCTTTGTAGGATATCCTTGAGAATTTTTGGAGCTCTGGTTTGCTGGTCATGAATTATCTTAAGGTGCTACTTATCACAGAAATACCTTATTTCTGTATCAATTTTGAAAGGTAATTTTGAATGATATATTAGTCTGGGTTGGAAGTTTTTTTCTTTCAGGGTTTGAAGCACTTCGAACTCTCTTGGCCTTTGAGGTTTGTATTGAGAAGTCTGCTGTAAGTCTAATGAGCTTACCTTTATAAGTGATTTGTTTCTTTTCTCTACAGCTTTTAAGATTCTGTTCTTGTATTGGACTTGTGGGATTTTGAATGTAAATGTATCATGGAATTTATTTCTGATTGTGGCTATCTGGGGTCCTATATGCCTTATTTAGATGTTAAATTGTTTCCTTACAGTTGGCAAACTTTTCTGCAATTATTTCTGTGAACAGTTTTTTTATGTCATTTGTGCTGTGTTATGATTTTTTCACTGATTCCAATTAATCATAGATTAGTTGTCTTTGTGTCATCCAGCAGCCACTGGATCCATTTCCCTTGTTCCTTGGTTGTTTGAATCATACCTTTCAGTACATTGTCACCAGCATCGTCTACCTTATCTTCTAGTTCTGATACTGTGTTTTCACACTGATCACATCTGCTGTTTCTACTTTTAACAGAATCTTTATCTCCTGGATTTCTGTTTAGTACCTTTTCATGATGCTAATTCTTTGCTAAACTAGTCATTCATGTTTTATATCATTTTGTCTAGCTCAGGTAGCTTTTTATCAGTGTCTTTTATAAGCTCAACAATTATTAAGTCCATGATCTATTTAGTTATATCTTCTTCAAGCTTGCCAAGCACCTCACTAATTTTTTTTGTCTCCTCTTTTACTCTTTTATCACCTTGTGTAATTCAGCTGTTTGGCTTTTAGTTTTGATGCTGCATGGATTAGCTTTGGAGGAGCTGGAAGTTTTTGGAGGCATTCCGTTGCCTTATCTTCTCATGTTTCTATGCCTCCCCCTTTTTTGCAATGCTGAGAGATGTGGGTTGATTATAGTGGACAGACTTTGTTGCTAGTATGGAGATCTGTCTGCTTTCTAGTGATGCAGTCTGGGTCTGGCTAACTATAGGCCTTTGCTTCTATCCCAAGATCTGAGCACCTCCATTAATGTGGGGAGTGGAGGGTACACAGGAATTGTCCCAGAACCTACTAGTTTGGAAATGAACCACAGTATTATTGATGACACAAAGACAAATGAGATACTGGTTTACAGTAAAAACAAATTAATAGCAAAAACATGCCACTCTAGTAACTGCAAAAAAATCAGTCACAAGTAACAGAGTCAAAGACAAACTGGATATTGGCATACCATGAGAACCAATAAAAGTTACCACAGCACCACTTTTAATAGAAAAGAGATCTGTAGTTATAATCTAGGCACTACTAAGTGCAACAAGTATTACAATAGAAAAGCATTCAACAGGGCCAGGGATATAGCTCAGCAGAACAGTGTCTGCACAGCAAGCA
Source organism: Dinomys branickii (assembly GCA_004027595.1). Taxonomy (NCBI): domain Eukaryota; kingdom Metazoa; phylum Chordata; class Mammalia; order Rodentia; family Dinomyidae; genus Dinomys; species Dinomys branickii. Next base: position 3,180 of record PVLD010025531.1, read on the forward strand.
TAAGGTCCTGAGTTCGATTCCTGATACCAAAGGAAGAAGGAAGAAAAAAATAATTCAACAATGATAGCATAGCCAACTAAATATCTAAAAATTAATAAATTTAATACTAGTAAAGATGGAGGGTTGGGCAAGGAGAAAAAGAGCTAAAATTTGAAAAATAAGAAAGGAAGATGATAAGGAGGAGAGAGAAGTGAGCTAAAGGTACCTATTAAGTAGTAAAAAAAAATAGAGTTAGGTGAAACTAAAAGAAAAAAACAAATAAGAATGAGAAACCAGGTAGGGTTGATCTCCGCAAATTTGAGGCCAGCCTGGGCAATATAGTGAGTTCAAAGCTAGCCTAAACTACATAATGAGACCTAGTCTAAAAGAAAGAAAGGAAGGAAGGAAGGAGAGAAGGAAGGAAGGAAGGAAGAAAGAAAGAACAAAAGAGAGAAAGAAACAGGAAAACTGCAGAAGAAATAGAAAAAACCCCACTGTCTCAAAGCAATGAAGAAAAAGAGAAATAAGTCCAAAAATACTCATCTGTGCTTTTGAGTAAGTGGTTTATTTCCAGGGTCTGCAGCATTGGTACCCATCAGAACTGCGGAAGAGATAGTAAGCCACTATTATAGCCTGTTTTTTATTATGTTTATTGATGCATGTTAGGTTTACATAGTGATCGCATCCCTCATCAGGAGTCTTATCTGTACATGACATGACTTGATGCTTTATTTCCCATTTCCCTACTCTCCTTCCCCTCATTATTTATAAAAGATTTTTTTCCATTTTTTCCTTCTTTTCTCGTTTTTTCTTTTCCCTCTCTTCCTTTCCCCTCCCCCCTTCCCCTTTCCTTAGTTCCCCTTCTCATTTGAACATTTTCTTCCTATTTCACAACATCTATTATACATTTTGGTCCTTATTTACACTTTCAGTTTCTCATACCAGATAAACAATGCAGTATTTACACGTGTCTGATTTTTCACTTAAGAGTACACCCTCAAGGTGCATCCATTTAGCTAGAAATGTCTCAAACTTGTCCTTCTTTATGGCTGCATAGTACTCTATTGTATAAAAACACCACATCTTCTTTAGCTGTTAAAAACTGTGGTTCTATACACATGGGTGTGCATATTTCACTGTGGTATGATGTTACTTCTTTTGGGAAGATACCAAGAGGAATAGCTGGGTTGAATGAAACCTCTTGTGTTAGTTTTTTGAGGAATCTCTACACTAATTTCCACAGTGGTTGCACCAGTCTACACTTCAACTAACAAGGAAGAAGGGTTCCTCTTTCCCCACAGCCCCACCAGCATTTGTTACTGGTTGATTTCTTGATAATAGCCTTTCTTTCTGGGGTGAGATGGAATCTCAGTATCGTTTTAATTTGCATTTCTCAAATGACCAATGATGTTGAACATTTTTTTCATATATTTACTTGCTGTTTCTTTTTCTTCATCTGAGAAGTGTTCATTCGAGATGCCTGTTTTTGGACTGAGTCTTTAAATTTGGGGTATCTGATTTTTTTGAGTTCTTTATATATTCTAGATAGTAGTCCTTTGTCTGAGGAACAGCTGGCAAAAATTTTTTTCCAGGGCTGGGGATACAGCTCAGTGGAATAAGTGCTTGCCTAGCAAGCGCAGGGTCCTGAGTTCGATCCCCAGTACCGCAAAAAAAAAAAAAAATTCCCACACTGTAGGTTGTCTCTTTGCTCTGTGGTTTCTCTTGCTGTTCAAAAAGCCTTTTAATAAGACCCCGGTTGTTGATTCTTTGTGATAATTCTCTTGTGGTTAGAATTTTGTTCATAGTCTTTGCCTATACCCATGTCTTCAAGAGTTCTACCCATCATATCTTCCAGCAGATTTAGTGTGTCTGTTTTAATACTTAGATCTTTGATCCAATTTGATTTTAGTTTAGTGAATGGTAAAAGATATGGGTCTAGTTTTAATCTTTGGCATGTGGAAAGCCAGTTTTGCCAGCACAATTTATTAAAGAGGCTACCTTTCTTGCAGTGAAAGTGTTTGGCACCTTTGTCGATGATAAGGTGGTTGACTGTTTTGGAAGTAGGGCCATTTCACTACATTGATTCTTCCTACCCAAGAGCAGGGGGTATTTTTCCATTTTATGGTATCTATGTCAATCGACTTTTTTAGAGTATGGTAGTTTTCAGTGTAGAGGTTCTTTACTTCATTCATTAGATTGATTTTTAGGTATTTCATTTTTTGGGTGCTATTGTGAAAGGTGTTGTTTCCTTAATTTCCCTCTCAGTGAGTTTGCTATCCATGTACAGGAAGGCTATTGATTTTGAGTATTGACTTTGTATCCACAAGTACTACTGAATTTGGGTATTAAATCTAAAAGTCTTTTGGTGGAGTTTTGGGGTAAGATCTATTTTTAAAAAATTTTTAAACTGGGTGTGGTGATGTATACCTGTAATCCCAGCCCTCATAAAGCTGAGGCAGGAGGATTACTTTCAGTTCAAGACAAGCCTGGGCTACAAAGTGAGCTCAAGAACAGCCTGAACTGCATAGTGAAACCCTGTTAAAAAAAAAAAAATTAGCACGTTTGTAATACATAATGATCACATTCCTCATAAGGGGCTGGTACATCACAAAGTCCTATTTTGTTTCCACACTCACATTTTAGTTGGTCAATGCTGAATCCTGCTCTGCCTTTCCTGGTGGGCATGGTCAATGCTGTATGCCCTCACGATGGATTCACCCCAGCCACTCCCAGTTTCTGAGTCCCTCTGTGTGCAAGTCATGGCCTTCTCCACCTAGCTTTGTGGCTTGTGGGCCTGTGAGTGCCCCTTCGCTACAGAGGCTCCTGTGTTCATGTGTCCAGGTGAGAGCAATCATCCGAGCCAAGGCGTATTCCTGATCACATTGGCAGATAGGAAAAGCAAACAGACCACTGAGCTCTGCGAGGGATGTAGGCAGCAGCTGACCTGAGTAATCACCATATGGGGCAGGACCCTCCCGTCTGTCTCAGCCTGAGCCTGAACTTCTCAGGGGCTTTCTGTCCACCTGTTTCCTCTCCACGACTCTCTCCTAGGGCTTTCTTCCACCCAATCACTATGATAGGGTGACTCCAGAAATCCTGAAGCTTGGCCTTAAACCATTAATTCCTTTCCCAAACGGTCCCAGATTAATCACTCTCTAATATGGGGCTACTGTAATGGATTTTTAAAAAATTGTTAATTCCTTGCTTTATTTATTTATTTATTTTGTTTTTTAGACAAAGATCCTGCTGATAGGTTTGTGCCCAGCCCTGAACACAACTTCCTCTTACTCAATCAGCTCCTAACGCGTCACTGAGCCTGCCCCTCAAGCTCCGCCTCTAGCCAGAGTCCTCATAAGCCCCCAGCCCCTTCTGTGTAACCCAGTGGCGCCTTGTGCTGCATGCAGTCGTCTCCTCGGTCCGTAGTAAAGGCCTTCTTGCCCCTTTGTTTCTTGTACACCGAAAACCTATCACTTGTTATGTGGTTCAGGGTGGCCTTGAACACGGTGTACAGTTCAGGCTGTCCTTAAACTTGTAGCTATCCTCCTGCCTTGGCCTCCCAAATGCTGGGATCATAGCAGTGCGCCTTCATGCCCTCCACTAGATTTCTTCAACTCTCGCCTGCCATGTGAGAAGAATCAATTTCAAAGTAAAACCCCATGTTGTTTTTGCAGTTTATAATCCTCATGGGGCTAGTGCTGCTGACCCAGTCCATGGTTTCTCCTCGGAGCTGTTGATCCTCTCTGGGCTTACCTAGTATTTATTTTAGTTTTGAGAGAAGGTCTGTGTAGTTCAGGCTGAGCTTGAACTCAGTATGCAACACAGGCTGGCTCCAACTCCTGCCTCAGACTCTGGAGTGCTGGGATTATAGGTGTGTACTGCCGCACCCAGTTCATACCTAGCGTTTGTGGAGACCGATCTCCCCTTCCTGGGAACTGGGGTTAGCTTTCTAGACTGCTCTGACCATTTTTCTGCATTGTGTTCCATTTCTCCAACTTCTCTATAATTTCTAGTTTTCTTGACAGTTCCTTCCCAGTTCCTAGAGATCTGTGGCTCTTTTTCTTCCCCAAGTTGTTTTCCAGGCTTTTTTTTTTTTTTTCTTCTTTGAGACAGGATCTTACTACGTGGCTCAGGCTGGCCTTGAACTCATTATGTAGCTCAGATTCTCTTTGAACTCAGCAATCCTCCTGCCTCAGCTTCTCAAGTACCGAGATTACAGGTAGAGCCATCATGCTTGGCTTTCCGTGTATCTTGTGTCCCGGCACCAGAGAGGCTGTATTATGCTGCCTGAATTTACTCCGCCATTTGTTTGTTTTGGTTTGGTTGGTTTGAGACAGGGTCTAACTACGCCTTTCAGGTTGACTTTAAGCTTACCACATGGCCCATGCTGGCCTCTTCCAGTGCCTCGGCCTCCCAGGTGCTGGGGCTGCAGGTGTGCAGCCCCACTCTTGGCTTCAGTTTCTTTTTTCCTTTCTTTTCCATCATTTTCCTTTCCTTCTTTTATTTTTCCTTTCTTTTCTGTCCTCTTTGACAGTACTTAGGATCGAATCCCAGGATTTGTTCACACCAGGCAAATGCTTTAACACTGAACAACATTCACAGTTTTCTGTTTGTTTCTGTTTTTGAGACAGGGTCTAAATTGCCCAGGCTGGCCTGAAACTTAGGTTCTTTCTGACTCAGCCTCTCAAGTAGCTGGGGTTACACCATGCCTGGCACAAAGCCAAGTATCTTCCATCTTTTTTTTTTTTCCTTGGTCTGTTTGAGACAGGGTTTCACTGTGCACTTCAGGCTGGCCTTGAACTCACAATGATCTTCCTGCCTCAGCCTCCCAAGTGCTGGGATTACAGGCGTGAGTCACCATGCCTGGCCATCTTTTTTTTTTCAGATGAATTGGATTTGTGTAAATTAGCCAGCATAACAAGAGTAAAATTAAAGGTCCAGTTAAGCTTTAGCTTCTGATTCTAGATGTGGCAATAACAACAACAGGAATTGCAACAGCAGAAGCTCTTAGTGTATATGATGCACCTTCTAAAAGTTCTACGTCTGTTAGCAATTTACTGTTCATTAGGACAGATCCTCTGACTGTCCAAGAAAGCAGAAACTCTGAGAAAAAAGTGTATTTCTGGCTGACAGAGCCACTCTGGGAATAGGAAGTCTTTCTGGTAAATCTGGTAACTTGTGAAGGTGTCAAGAGGCTATGCTATTCAGCTTTTGAAAGAACAAGATCCTAGAAAATGGAAATGCTGAAACACTGGCATGGTGGCAATAGCCTGGCTGGAACCGAGCAGGATTTCTAACATCAAGATAATGAGACGCTTCTTCCAATGCTGCGTAAAACCCCAAAACACTTAGCAGTGATGGCTGACTTCCAACTGAGCCATTAAAGTAAGTATAGAAGATAGCTCCAGGTAGAAATATCCTTGGGAACTCAGAGGACACAGTGAATGTTTGAAGTTGGTACTTAACCTCCTATTATTGGCCTCAGGGTTTGCTATTCTAGAGTCAGTGTGAGTCCACTTACGACATCTTCCCATAACACTACTCATTTCTGTTAACTGAGCTTCACAGAGGGTGAGGAGGGCAGCAATCGGACCCTGTGGTTGGGTCTCATAGTAATAAGATGTTGCTTTCTCCTGTTTATGCATTTTCTTCCAGCCAAAACTATTCTATGATATTGTTTGGGACTCTTCCCCATCCCACCCCACTTCATTTGCCTAACTGTAATGAACAACAGTAGCTCTTACTTTGTGTGAGGAATATATACCAATATGTTACACTTAGTAGTATTTCCTGACAGGCAAATCCTTTAAAGGACATCCCTTAAGAAGAAATAAGAAGGAGCCAATTGCGGGGGGAAAATGAGTAAAGAAAATTTCAAAGAAAAGCTTCCACGTGACAGAACAGAAAGGGAGAGAGGGCCAGCAGGAAAATGAAATGATGAAAGGAAACGCAGTCCCTACCACAGGAGGCTGACTAAAGAACAGACAGGCACAGCGGTATAAAATACCAGGATTCTGATTGGAGAACACAGATTTTCAGGGCTTTCCTCTCAGCCAGGCCACATTTAATAGATGAGCATCTAATTTACATCTTGTTTACATAAATGCAAAATACTAACTATAACCACGTATGATAAATTTAAAGTAATTTAGAGCAATTCATGCCAAAGTCTTAATCAGAACTCACCGGGCTTGGTGGCACATACCTGTAATCCCAGCACGTGGGAGGCCAGCCTGGCCTACATAGTGAGTTCAGGTCCACCCTAGAATATACAGTGAGACCCCCTCTCAAAAAACAAAACAATAAAAAGAACTTGATTCACCTGAAATGTACAAAAGAGTATTTTTACATTTTGAAGACACAGCAAAGATCCTGAATTCCTAAAGTTAGGGTTAAGAGTATAGCTCAGTAGTAGCACCTTTGCCTCTCATGCACAAGGCCCTAGATTGGACGTTAAACAGACCCCAAACCAACCAACTAATCAACCAACCAACCAACCAACCCTAGAGTTAACTCGCAGAGCCTGTAACACCGTGTGACTGCACAGCATTCGGCAAAGGTCAGACTGCTCCACTTAAACCCAGGACTCCTCTTCTCTGTTCTTTTCCTCTAAGAATCTTCCTTCCTTCCTTCCTTCCTTCCTTCCTTCCTTCCTTCCTTCCTTCCTTCCTTCCTCCCTCCCTTCCTTCCTTCCCTTTCTTTTTTCTTTCTTTTCTTTCTCTCTCTCTCTCTCTCTCTCTCTCTCTCTCTCTCTCTCTTTCTTTCTTCCTTTCTTTTCGAGACAGGGTCTCACTGTGCAGTTCGGGCTGGCCTTGAACTCATGGCAATCCTCCTGCCTCAGCCTCCCAAGTGGTGGGATTACAGGCATGCGCCACCACACCTGGCTTCCTCTAATAGTTTACAACCTTTGGGCTCCATACCTGAACTTTGCTGTTTATTGCACATGTTCGTCATAAGCCTTTAAGTATGGATCTGAGGTCTGGTTTCCTCCCTCTGTTTTGTGATCCATTTCCTGTTCCCAGCTCACATACCCTCACCACGCTCCTGAACTCTAAGGCTAGAAGCAAAGTTTCTGTGTGCCTTCCTGCTAGCCTGCCTACTACTCCCCAGTTCATCCCAAGTCATCTGAGCCTTACCCTGATTTTTCTGTCTAACCATTCCACCAACAGCCCCATACCACATTGCTTGCCAGACATTTCTATATGTTAAACTCAAAACCACCAAGGCCAAATCCCTTGTGTGTCACCAGATCTGCTTCCATTCTTAACCCGCCTGACATAGCTACAACTGGAATGGATGTACAGCCACTCAGAATGCTCCAGGCAAACCTAATGGAGTCCAGTGTCAGCCCTGTCCACAATGCTTCTGGCCAGCTAAACTTGAAGGACTTGCCTGTTCTCATAGTCTTCCTTTACCATCTCCTTTTCCTTCCACAGTCCATACATTTTTGTTACCTCTTTTCTCCACCAAAACTCCTGACCAGGCCACCAAAGTCCCCCACCCCTTTGAGACAAAGTCTTTCTGTGTAGCTTGGCCTTGAACTCACGACCCTTTTCCTTCAGCCTGCTGAGGGCTGAGATTACAGATGTATGCCACTGCATATGTGGTTATTGGCATGTGCCACCAGACTTGGCTACCAAAGGCATTTTTGTTGTTAAAAACAATGGATTTATTTTAACATTGTATGAGTTTCCTGGTAGTATTTAACAATGCTGACCACCTCTCCTTTCTGTTTGTTCACTGGTACTGGGAATTGAACTCAGGACCTTGCACTTGCAAGGCAGGAGGCGTCCTACTGAGCTATATCCCTGGCCTGAACTATGTCCCTGGCCCACCTCTCCTTTCTGAAACACTTAATTTAGCTTCTCTGACACTATACTCACCTTACTATAGTCAAATCACTTCTGCCTACCCCTTCAGTCTTCCCCAGACTCGCTTTTCATTCTTTCGGGGGGTGATGGGAGTTGAACTCAGGACCTTGTGCCTGCCAGGGAGGGGCCGAGTCCCTGAGCTGTGTGCCCAGCGCTCATGTTGTTCTTATCTCAGTGAATGGCACCACTAAGCTTTCATAGCAGAAAATAAATTCGCTAGTTTTTCCTATCTATTCCTAATTTCCCCTCAATCCCCTTGGTGATTTCTTCTTAGTTTGCTTCTCTCCAGCTTCATCGTTCACAAATTTGGAGCACTCTACTATGTGCTGGGTAGGTGTGTTCAACATGATAACAATTCTCACAGTAATTCTCTAGGGTAAATTTCACTCTCACCTCCAATATTCAGATTAGCAGACAGAAGCATAGTTTAATAACTTGCATAAAGTCACACAGCTACTATCAGAGCAATATTCAAACCCAGGTGGCCCGACTCAATTCTGAGTCTGAGCTGGGCATGGTGGTACATACTTGTAATCCCAGCACTTGGGAAGCTGAGGCAGGAGGATCATTTTGAGTTTGAGGCCAGCTTGGGCTACAAAGTGGATTCAAGGCTAGCCTGAACTGTACAGTGAAATCCTGTCTCAAAAAAAAAAAAAAAATCTGAGTCTGGATCACTAAATCACATTTTGATTATTGTAAAAATCTCTGTTATTCCTGTAGCATTTTGTCACAACTCTGTGGCCAGAGTAGTATTTGCTAAAACATTTTTTTTTTTTTTTGAGACAAGTTCTTGTCCAAGCTGGAATTGAACTTGCAATCCTCCCACCTCAGCCTCCTGAGTGCTGGGATTACAGGTGTGTGCCACTCATGCTTTCCTTAACACGTTTGACTCTTGGCACACTCTTGTGTAAAACTCTTTACTGGCTCCTTACCGCCTTCAGGATAAACTCTCTACTAAACATGGTGTTTAGGAGCCTCTGATCAGGGAACATTTACTTCTTTGGCTTTATGTTTTTGCTTTCTGTTCTAATTTTATTTTTTGTAGTGCTAGAGATTGAACCCAGGGCCTTCCATATGCTAGGTTAACTGTTCTACCAATAAATTATACTTCTAGCACTCTGACATCATTTTAACCATGACTCTGAATACTCCACTAGTCATAATGATAGCTTCTAGATTTCTGTACATTGTTTTACTTCTGTGGGTTTTGTTGTTGTTGTTGTTTTGTTTTTGTCTTTTTGAGACAGGGTCTCACTATGCAGTTCAGGCTGGCCTTGAGCTCACTGTGTGGCCCAAGCTGGTCTCTCAACAATCCTCCTGCCTCAGCCTCCCAAGTGCTGGGATTACAGGCATGTGGCACCATGCCTGGCTGGATCTGGAAAGCCTTTTCTGCCTTAATAACAAGGGCATATGTCCCTCTTGTAAGCTCTCAAATTCCTCAGTACAAATCTTTACCTTAGCATAGCTGTCTGTGATCTTACTAGCAGTCTACTAGTATATAGTTTACCACAAAATTGTAATCTTGATAACCAGGACTGTGTAGGCTTCACTGTTGTATTCTCAGTACTCACCTTAGTGTTTGCCTAGTAAATAGACAATATTCACTTAATAAACCCACATTTATTGTCTAAATCACATTTTTACACATCTACTAATATAATGTCCTATATGGTTATTTTCATGAGTGTTATACTGATCTTTATAACCAGACTATAAGTTTCAGGGCTGGGTATATAGTTCAGTGGTGCAGCACCTGCCTGGTAAGCACTAGATCCTGACTTTGATTCCTGGTATCCTGCTCCAAAAAAAAAGAGAAATACAGATTAAGTTTCTTGAAGGCTGAAAATATACCCAGTACATTTTAAGTTAGAAGTATTCACACATTTTTTCCCTTTGTGTTACTCAGGATTGAACCCAGGATTTGGTACTGAACTATATCCCCATCCTTTTATTTTTTGAGAGAGGGTTTTGCAAAGTTGCCCAAGCTGGGCTTGAACTTTTGATCCTTCTGCCTCAGCCTCTCAAAAGGCTAGAATTGAAGGCATGTACCACCATGCCCAGCTCATACAAATTCTTAATGAATGCTAATGTTTACTCAAGGATTGATGTCAACAATCCTGTGCTGTTGTGTTTTTATTTTGTTTTTATGGTGCTGAGGGTAGAACCCAAGGCCTTTGTATGAGCTACATCCACAGTCCTTTTTAAAATTTTGATAAAGGGTCCTGTTAAGCCACTAAACCAAACAGACTAGGCTCCTATTTGTGATCCTCTTTCCTCAGTCTCCTAGAGTGCTAGGATTATGGGTGTGTGCCACCACTCTAAACCACAAGAGGCTAAAACACAGAATTAAAGATGGTAACTTTCCTCAGGTTGCTGTATTAAGACTAGAACTCAGGTCTTTCCAAAGCCTACACTCTTTAATGATTTATTTGATATACTGCACTGCTTACTTTCCTTTTTATTTTTTGTCTTTTTGAGGCAGGGTCTCACTATGCAGTTCAGGCTGGCCTTGAACTCTGCAACAATCCTCCCTCCTCAGCCTCCTGAGTGCTGGGATTATAGGCATGTGCTACCACGCCCGGTTCAGCTTCTCCTACTTTAAATCATACTGATAAAATTGGTAAAATTTAAAAACAGCAGATCTGCCTGGCATGGTGGTGCAAGCCTGTAGTCCCAGCCCTCAAGAAGCTGAGGCAGGAGGATCACCATGAGTTTGAGGATAGCCTGGGCTACATAGTGAGTTCAAGGCCAGCCTGAACTACACAGTCAGGGCCTATCTCAAGAAACCACAAAAACAAAAAAACCACAGTTTACTGATACTGGAGAATATCATCAGATCTCTTTATAAAAGAGACACAACTATAGCTACTAGATGAATTAACTTTAAATTTCCATAGTCCAGTGTTACCATCTAAATAAATTTACAAATCTGGCATTCTCCATAACATTAAAGAGCACATTTTCACTAATATGAAAACTATCATTTTGTAAGGCTGGCCTTAAAGTAAAAATTCACTTTTATTCAGGAATTTAGTCTTTCTTTCATTCTTTAAAACTTGTGACGTGAGCTAGGTGTGGTGGTGCATGCCTGTAATCCTAGTACTTGGGAGGCTGAGGCAGGAGGATCCTTGCAAGTTTGAGCTACAAAGTGAGCTGAAGGGCAGCCTGAACTGCATAGTGAGAACTTGTCTCAAAAAAAAAAAAAAAAAAAACCCTGTGATGTGATTTCCCCTAGTTCTCTATTTTTGTGGTTTCTCAGTTCCCATTTTGAAATGTCTTGCTTCTGAAAGTAATCTGTGATCAATAAACCTTCTGGGCTGTTTTATTGTTTACCCTTAGGAAATTCTGCTCTCAGCTGGGCACGGTGGCACAGACCTATCATGGTGACACCACTCGGAGGCTGAAGTGGGAGGGTCACAAATTCAAGCCCAACCTGGGCAATTTAGCAACTTATTGATATCATGTCTTGAAAAAAAAGGGGGCTAGAGATATAGCTCAATGCAAAGGTCCTGGGTTCTACATCATGTTTAAAAAAAAAAATCTGTTCTCATCCAGTATGGTGGCATACACCTATAATCTCAGCACTCAGAAGGTTCAATCAGGAGGACTGCAAGTTTGATGCCTCCTCTGCTACATGCAGAGCTCAAAACCAGCCTGGATTCCACAGTCAGACCTTGTCTCTAAAACAAAATAAAGCCGGGCATAGTGGTGAATGCCTCTAATCCCAGCACTCAGGAGGCTGAGGCAGGAGGATCACTGCAAATTCAAGACCAGCCTAGGCTACAAAGTGAGTTCAAGGCCAGACTGACCTGCATAGCAAGACCCTGTCTCAAAAAGACAAAAAAAAAAAAAAAAAAAAAAAATCCTATTCTCTGTATGTTAGACTCTTTTTCCTCCTACAGTATTGCTTTTGCTATAATAATCTGCTTTCTCTTTTATTCACATATTTATTAAAGAAATAAATATGGGGCTAGGGACACAGCTTAGTACAGCACTTGCCCGACTTGCAGGAAGCCCTGAGTTTGATGTTCAACACCACAGAATAAAACTAGGTGTCAAGCATGCATAAAATGGGAACAACCTGATTCACTGAGGGCCGTGTTTGCAAATACATGGCCTTGCGGTTTGGATAGTTGGACTCGAATATTATTTCCTGAACAAGCTTCACAAACCATCCCCTGCTAACTGCACCAAAATATCTTTCAGCACAGTCTTAGCGGCTACTTCTATAGCACAGCATATAAAGAGCATAGCTGAAACCACTCCAAAGACTTTTACCACATTTTGGGCCTCTGTTGCTGACAAAACGGGTTCTTAAATCTTTCAACAGCTTCATGACTTCTTTACCGTATGCTGTTATCAAAATGAACTGCCCGTCTTTCTTGTGAAGCTGCTAAGAAGGCTACTTAACAGTGGTCAGCAAGTGCTGTACACTGATTGACTAGTACGGCTTTGTTTCTGGATTCACACTCACTTCATATGAAACCAAGAGTCAAACACGTCTGAAATATTTAGTAAAATATTGTGTTTTACACTGCTGTCTTCAGGGATATAAACAACCTAAAGTAAATACCTGTGTTGTACTGGATCATATTGGTTTTTCCTTTTTTTTTTTGAGACAGGGTCTAGCTATGTAGTTCAGGCTGGCCTTGAACTCACTATGAAGCCCAGGCTGGCCTCAAACTCACAGCAATCCTTCTGCCTCAGCCTCATGAGTGCTGGGATTATAGGCATGTGCCACCATGACCAGCTGGAGCACATTATTACTTACAGTAATATTTTCAGAATAAATCTGAAATTTGGAGTAATTGCCATAAAATATGGCCATATTGTGCCAACACATGAAACAAAGTTTGTGTATAGATTTCAAAAGAAAAAGACTAAACCAACATCAGTGATGATGACAGACATATCTTTGAACTAAGATTTTTCCCTGAGGAAGATGGCACTGAACCTATTAGAATATGCCTTTGAAGGGCTGAGAAACAAGTCCTTTATTTCTGGAAAAAAAATCAAATCATGCTGACAACCTAGAAGGAAGAAAAAACAGAGATCACTTAAGCTAAAAAAAAACCTTCTGGATTGTCTTCCATCTTTTCTAGGCAATACTGTTCCTGATAAGTCTGGCAGCATAAAATATACTTTTGCTGTATTCAAAGTGTAATAAATCAGAGAATGATTTGCATATTTTCTATTTCAGTAGAAAATTTAGATGTTAACAAAAGATAAGGAAGTCTTGAGCTTCTAAGGTAGAAATACTGGTACTTCTGCATGGGCACAGCAAATCATCTGAAAATGGTACAAGTGCTGGCCTGCTTTACTACAATCAGAGAGAAAAACATAATCCAGCAGAATTATCTATCCAGAGTGTAAGAGGGAGCATTTCATCAGACATAAATAATTAAGTACTCACTGTATACAAGGCAACAGACTAGGTACTGAGGGATCATCCTGGGAGAATCCCTGCTATTCTGAAATTAAACACTCATTTTTTTCAAGCCTTATCTGTGTATCTTTTTGTTGTTGTTGTTTATTTATGTCTTTTTGCTGGGGATTGAACCCAGGGCCTTGGAAACGCTTAGCACACACTGTGAGCTCTACACTGGGCCCACAAGCCTGGGTATTTTATGTAATGAAAAAAAATGTACACCATAACATCTCTTGCAATAAAATGTAAACGTAAGTTCACAAGGCAAATTGTGCAAAGAACACTTTCTTTTTAGCCTTTCCCTATAGAAATATCCTACTGAATTTCTGAAAATAGCATAAACCTTCTTTGAGAAGTAAAATGCTCCCCTGTGACTTTCTCTTTAGCTGCTTCACTTTTTCCTCCATTAACTTTCTTTGAGATAGGGTCTATGTGATTTGTTCAATTTTGTCTTTTTGAGACTTTGTTTTACTGTACAGTTCAGGCTGGCCTTGAACTTACTTTGTAGCCCAGGCTGGCCTCCAACGCAAGCAATCCTCCTGCTTCAGCCTTTCAAGCACTGGGATTACAGGTGTACGCCATCATGCCCAGTTTGCTGTGTAATTTGGGTTTACCTTGAACTCACGCTCAGGCTGGCTTTAAACTCATGGTGATCCTTCTGCCTCAGCCTCCAGAGCGCTAAGATTACAGGGTTCCATTAATTCTTAATGTTTGACGTATTTATCATTTGTCTCTCTCTAGAAAGGATATAAGCTCCATGTGGGCAAGTATTCAAGTATTTTCTTCACAGATATAGTCCCACAGTCTAGAACTATAGTTAACAGGTAGTAAGTGCTCAAAAACATTGTAAAATTAGCAAAGTTATTAAAAAGATCTCAGGGCCAGGGAGATAGCTCAGCAGCACAAGTACCTGCCAGGCAAGTGCAAGGTTCTGAGTTCAATTCCTGGTACCAAAAAAAAAGAAAAAGACCTCTACATTAGAATTATTAAATTCTAAAACTTTGGATATCTGTATATGTGTGTATATGTTTGAATAAATTTACAGACCTTGCTACCTCTGTGGCATAATACTCTGCATAGACTGTCAGGAGACAGAGAATCAGAAGTTTATGTGAGGAGATAGAGAGACTGATTGTATACTAATGCAGGAGGTTGGGGCAGGAGAAATGCCATGAGCCTGAGGTCTGCCTGGGGTAAGCAGTGAGTGTACTACACATATATACCTTGTCTCAACCAAAACAACAACCAAAAACATATCATCCAGTGGACTGAAGAAATCAAGCACTGTTAGCCAATGTTTTGTTTTTTTCAGACAATGTCTCACTATGCAGTTCAGGCTGACCGTGAACTCACTATGTAGCTGAGGCTGGCCCTGAACTTGCAGCAATTCTCCTGCCTCAGCCTTTGGAGTGCTGGGATTACAGGCATGTGCCACCACACCCCACTTAGCCAATATTTTTAAAGAGTGAATTAAGTATCTCTGTCCTTTCATGTCTGAAATCTGGTTGTTGTAGATTCAAATTCATTTTATATTAGTTGGAGTCACCATACCTTTCTACTTTGATAAAGCTTTTAAAACTTATTTAGTAGGCTGGGTGTGGTGGCAGATGCTTGTAACCCAGCACTCAGGAGACTGAGGCAGGAAAAAATCACCAAAAGTTCGAGGCCAGCCCGGGATACAAAAATGAGTTCAAGGCCAGCCTGAACCGCATAGTGAACCCTGTCTCAAAAGGACAAAAAAAAAAAAAAGGAAAGATGTATTTAGTAATGTTTGTTTTTTTTCTCCCTAAATTACTGTGCCTGCAGGATGGAAACAGTCTCTCAGTTCTATTTTGTAGTTTTGAATTTTTTTCAAATTTTTATCAGTATATGTTTGCAATACACAATGATTACGTCCATCGTGAGGAGTTGGTACATGTACATAACACATCTCACTCTTTTTAAGATACCCTTTCCCGCTCTTTACTCCCCCTCCCATTTCTATTTTTGGGAGTTGCCTGAGTCACAAGGTAGTCTTGGCAAATCACGCCGCTCTGTCTTCTACTTTACTGAGTCTGCCTGGAAATTTCAACTGCCAGCCAAATGGGAAGAGGGCCCTTCTGCCTGACTCTGAAAGGCCTAAGTCATATGGATGTGGTGAGGATCACTGATAGATAAAAATCACTGTAAATGGATTTCCCACAAGGTAGGAGGGAAAGAAAGCAAAACATTTCACTTAACTTCCTTGGTATGAATTTAAAGGTGGAAAAAAAACAGCAGACTTGTAACATTGGTGAGTAAAATTTTCAGTGTTTGCATAACATGCTTTTTCTTTTAGACAGGTCTTGCTATGCAGTTCAGGCTGGCCTTGAACTCGCTACGTAGCACAGGTTGGCCTTCAACTTGTAGTAATTCTCCTGCCTCACTCTCCTGAGTGCTGGGATTACAGGTATGCACCACCATGCCTGTCTTGCATACATTTTCAACTAAAGATACTACTTCTATATTTCTACTGTATATGGACACTTCAAAGGAATGTGACTGAGCTCATCCTGGCAAAGTTACACTTTTTGTTTTGTTTTGTTTTGTTTTGTTTTGTTTTGTTTTGTTTTCTCTGTGTAGTTCAGGCTGGACTTAAGCTCACTTTGTAGCCCAGGCTGGTCCGGAACTTGCAAGGATCCTCCTGCCTCAGCTTCCCAAGTGCTGGGATTGCAGACATGAGCCACCATGCCCCATTTAAATTACAGTTTAAATTTTAAAAATCAGATGGATGTGGTGGCACATGCCTGTAATCTCAGCATTGAGGGGCGGCTAAGGCAGGATGATCGCAACTTGAGTCCTACCTGAGCAATTTTGTGAGACTGTGTCTCAAAGTAAAAACAACAAAAGAAGTGGGGATGTGCGTCAGAGAACTCTTGCATTTCATACCCAGTACCCGCCCCATATACACGCATCGGTGTTCATAAACATGAATAAAACACAGAGTCCTTCGTTATCAACAACAGGTCTAGAGCCAGGTGTGGTGGCACACACCTGTGACCCCAGCACTTTGGAAGCTGAAGCAGGAGGGTCACAGTGAGCTCAGGTCCAGCCTGGGCTATATAGTGAACTCAAGACTAGCCTGAATGCACAGAGACCCTGTCTCAAAAAAAGAAAAAAAAAGCCATAGAGTTATTTCCACTCCATACTTTTATTTGTGCACTGTATGCAGTCTCGAATTTCTCTTGGTTGTGCAGCTAGCATCCCCTCCCTAAAAATGTTTTGTGCTTTTGTGCTTATAATGCCCTTTCCCCATGATGCCGCTTGACAGAGTTGTTTTTGTACTCACAGAAATAGCTGAGCGTGGTGGTGCATGCCTGTAATCCCAGCACTTGGGATGCTGAGGCAAGAGGATCTTTGTAAATTCGAGTCCAGACTGTGCTACAAAGTGGGCTCAAGGCCAGCGTGAACTGCATAGAGAGACCCTGTCTCAAAAAGACAAAAAAAGCCCCCCAAAGTTGTGTGCTTTTGTGTTTATAATGCCCCTTCCCCATGATCCCTTTTGACAAAATTATTGTTTTTGTACTCACAGAAATGCACATAAAGTGATGAAAAGTCTTGGGGGTGTAGCCCTGCACGTCTCAGATGGATCCATCGCTAAGCACACCCTGAATCACTCTGCCTGTCTTCACTTGGCTGAGTTCCTCTCTTGGCCTAGGGTTAGCGATCTTGCTTGGCATAGGAGGCTTAGGACCCAGGGGGCGCCTTTCAGCAGAAAAACACCTCGTGCTGCAGCAAGCTGGCTAGGAAGCTCCCAGTTCTAAAGAGAGGCTGTTTACCAGACCAGCATAACAAGGGCAGATCTGGCCGCAAGGCGGAGGCTGCAAAGCAGAGCTGCTGCCAAAGGGGACCCCGGTGGGTACTGGCTGTTCAGTCACCTGCAGGACGGAGGAGGAGAGGATGGTGTTGGTATGGATGCAAACATTCCTTCTCAGCAACATGCTCCTGGTAGCAGCCTATGGATCTGGAGGTGAGATCACAGTCTTTTCCTTCTGCAGCAATTGATAAAAGCCCCCTAGCTCCCAGACACAGCCAGGTGGCAGGAAATGGAGCCTTTACTGCTTTCTGTCACCCAGTGAAAGGACCCTCCCTGCTTTCCTTGCCAGGGGCTTGCAGCTCCATCTTTGCTACTAAGAACAAAGACAAGCGCCACTTTCTCCCCTTTCTTGCTCAGGAGTGGATGGAGGTTGGGAGTTCATCCCTACTGCACACATCCTGTTCTCCTCAGGCCCTGTGCACAGTGTGGCCAGAGCATCGGCCCTCCTTCCCTGTGTTTGCCCCATGGCTTTCCTGCCGCGGGCAGTGGGAGTTTGGGGTCCCATCCAGGCAGCGATGAGGGAGGTTCCCAACGTTTGAAGCTTTCTTGACTCTTCTCCGGACTCAAAGCTTCTCCTGGGAGGGTGTGTTGCCTGTTAAACTGGCAGAAGGTGGCCGTGTCTGTGGAGGGGAGAACACCAGGGTTTATGTAACACGAGAATTTCAACACAGGGGCGACTTTCAGGTCTGGCTGCCCACTCGCACTATCTCCATATAGGGACCCTAGGCCAGGTCTCCTCTTCATACAAAGTGGCCACTAGTTAAAGAGTGACAGTTCAGCTGGGCGTGGTGGCACACCTCTGTAATCCCAGCACTTGGGAAGGCTGAGGCAGGACGATCTTTGTGAGTTACAGGCCAGCCTGGGCTACAAAGTGAGCTCAAGGCCAGCTGGAACTGCATAGCGAGACTTTGTCTCAAAAAGGCAAAAAAAAAAAAAAAAAAAAAAAGTAACAGTTCCTTGCACTTCTGCAGCGCTTTCTGGCCTGCCAAAGGGGGCGAGGGAGCAGCAGCAAATACAGTACTCCAAGCGGAGTGCGAAGGGCTAAGAGCTTTAAGGAGCTCTCTTCTCGCACACGGACCTCCCTGCAGCCCTCCGAGGCAGGCAGGCTTGTCCACCAAACAGAGCGGGAGTACAGTGCCGGGTCCCCCAGCAACGAGGCTGCTGCCACCGGAAGGCTGGGCCCGGCGCCTCCCCTGGGCCACCCCACTGAAGGTCCGGGGCGGGGGGGCTCCTCTTCGTCACAGGCTGCTTCTGGGACAACGGACACCTGTACCGGAAAGACCAGCCCTCGCCCGCGCCGGGCCTTAGCTGCCTCAACTGGCAGGAGGCGCAGGGCGGCCCGGCGTCTCCCTTCGATTTGGGTGAGTTTTCGCCGGGGCTGGGGTGGGGGTGGGGTAGGAGTCGGGGTGGCGGGCGGCGGCGGTCAGGACCGCAGCCTTTATGTCTTCTGTCCCCTCTCAGGCGTCTTCAACCACAACTACTGCCGTAATCCGGACCGCGACCCGCGCGGGCCGTGGTGCTACGTGAGCGGCGATGCGGGCAACCCTGAGAAGGTGTCTTGTCAGGACGCGCGCTGCCCAGGTACGAGTTCAGGATCCGGGGACCCCGAGGCCCGGGCCGGACTGGAAACTGCGGACACCCTCCGCACACGTGCGACCGCCCATAGAGGCCCGCCCCCGCCGCATCTGATTGGTCGGTTGTCCGGTTGTCTCCAGGCTGCGGGATCCAAAGCCTATTGGCCGCGCCCGCCGCTTGGAGTGAGCTCATTCTCCCTTCATTGCTTGTAAACAATCTCCGGAGGCTGGCTGGGTCCGCGAGGAGTGGCCGTTGGCGCATGCTCGTCAGCGTTTGTGAGCCGTGGGCTGGGCGTCTAGGGTGCGCTGGATTAGCTGCTCCCGACCTTTGGGAAGAAGCTGTTTGAGGGAGCTGAGACGCAGAGAAGTTGAGCAGTTTACCAAAGGCAGAGGCAAAGGCAGGGTCCGGATTTGAATCCTGACTTGATAGACTCCAAAAAGCAACGTTGTTGTTGCGCCGCAAGACAGCCCTCTAGAATTAAATGAGATAATCAAGGTTTAACACAGGGATTTGTACGTAGCGTGCAAATAGATGTGAAGTGCGCGAATGAATCGTGGAGTTTGGACTGGCGTGGAGGTGAGGGGACCCCTGGAGAAGAGGCAACCCTGATGGGTCTTGCACTTTAGCGAGCGCTTGAAGAGGCTGCTCCCCTCCCGTTTGCCCTGCATCACATCCCGGCCAGGGGCTTGCCTTGGGGCGGGCCTTGGTTTCAGTGCGAGGGACCTTTTAGGGTGGACCCCACACTTTCACCTCCCCAACCACCTGGCCTGGGGCCGGGGATATAGCTCAGCGGCATAAGCGCCTGCCTGGGAAGTGCAAGGTCCTGGGTTTGATTTCCGGTAGGAAAAAAAAAAAAGGATTAAAAGAAAAACCAGCCGGGTGTGGTGGCACACTCCTGTAATCCCAGTATTCCGGAGGCTGAGGAAGCCCTATCGTTTCAAGTTCGAGACCAGCCTGGGCTACAAAGTGAGCTCAAGGCCAGCCTGCACTGCATACAATATGCCTGGCCTGCGTTCAGCTGTGGCGTTTATCCAGGGCAGTGTCTGATGAAAGCTGTTTCCCACCCCACCTGCAGAGACTACCTCCCAGGCTACCCCGGCCTCCACCCCGGAGCCCGAGGAGAGGACAGAAGCGCCAGGCCCGGGCGAGGCGCAGGTGTTTGCCCCTGCCAACACCCTGCCCGCCCGGAGCGAGGCGGCGGCTGTGCAGCCGGTGATTGGAACCAGCCAGCGGATGAACACCAAGGACAAAGAGGACCTGGGAACTCTGGGTAGGGGCGGCCCCGCCAACTGCCCGGGCTGGGATTCCCTAAGGGACGTCATGTGCTCATTGGCGCGGGGGGGGGGGGATGACTAATGGGACCTGTGTCCTGTCCTCGGCAGGCTACGTGCTGGGTATCACCATGATGGTGATCATCATTGCCATTGGCGCTGGCATCATCGTGGGCTACACCTACAAGAGGTCAGTGGCTTCCCTCCTGGGCCGTCAGGGGAGGAGGAAGGGGTGAAGGAGCACAGAGCCACATAGCGTCCTTTTTTTTTTTTTTAACTTTTTAAAATTTTATTTTAAAGACAAAAGAATGGAAACATATGAACCAGGAAAGCCATAAACAATACAGAGAATACAAAGTTATACAGAATATAGTAGGGAATTAGAACTGGATGTTGTATTACATAGCTATTTTCACATAAGTTAACACAAAAACATTAAAGGAAATACCAAATTATAGATAAG